>QWZN01000214.1:0-40153 GCA_003693225.1 Venturia aucupariae | reverse complement strand
GACTACCCCTTCTAGTTAGTATAGTTGTTACTTTAGTTATAATAGTATAGCGCTATTATATAATCAGGGTTACGAACCGTCGGGTTAAAATAGTTCGGGTTTTTACTTTTATAAAAAACCCAACCCGAACCCAACCCAAACCGTTAAAAGATAAACCGGACCCGGACTAAACCGTTTGGACCCGAACCGTTCCCGGTTTAGGTTTTAACCCTTAAAACCCAACCCGAACCGTACCGTTGGGGGCCCTAAAGAGAAGTTACTATATAGAGAAGTAACTCTTTTTAAGTAAGTAGCTATCTTTTTCTCTAGATTCAAACCTAATTAAGACTATCTAGAATTAGATAAAGTAGTATCTAGAGAAAAACTATCTAGATAAGAAATATAGTTACTCTTAGCTTTTAAAAATAGTAAAGAAGGCCTAGAAGGAGATTATTATAGAGCCTAAGAAACTCCTTATTTTAATTACTAGTATATATTTTAGATACTAGGACGTTATTCAAGCTAATAGTATATATATATAGTACTAAAAAGCTTACTAAGAATATGTAATTATAAAAACCATAGAATCTACAAGAAAAATGAAGACCTAGGGCCCCTGTAAGTAATTTGCAGCTAACATTTAATAGCCTTGAGACCTCCGTAGTAAGTATAACAAGCTGGCGCTGGCAATAGTGGGAAGAGAGCCCGAGATCATCCAAGGTCCCCCCCCTCACGTGCACCGACAAGACGACGATGGTGTGGGTTGATTGCTTCCAGGAAGTAGTACGGAGTATACACCGTAGCTTGAAACGGCCGATGGGAACTGGGTGTATCAGATGTGAGGTTAGTCAGTCGCGAGACGATGTGGTGGTACACGAGCCTGGCGGAAAGAAAGCTTCAAGTTGGACTCGGAGTTGGAGGGGTTGACATGTCGAGTCCCACTCCTACGAAGCGAGGAGCGTTGGTGTACGGATACTCTTACACAGTAGTATGATATGCACGATGAGCCGGTGGCGTCGTTGAGGTGGGCACGTATGACACGACGGAGCACGAGAATTTCTTCCACGGGCGGGACTCGGGACCATATCCCGAATACTGTGTCGACGACCTCGAGCATTATTGATATCTGTTACTATACCATGCATTATTATGACTTCAAGTTGTTGACGGAGCAGGGAGAGGCCGGATGGGGCTGGCTGGAATTGCAGCAGCGATGACGTGCGATGGAGGGGATCACGGTTCCATGAAGATTCTGGAAGTCTCCAGGCACAGTAAGGTAGTGATTAACACACCGGGCCGGTCAATACAGTAACCATACCATAGTAGGGCTTAACAGTCAGCTCTTACTACTACTACTACTGCTGCTATTACTACTACTACTACTACTACTACTACTACTACTACTACTGCTATTACTACTACTACTACTGCTATTACTACTACTACTACTACCACCACTACTACTACCTACTACCCAGCAGCAGTATAGTATGTACTGTCCCTCTTCTACCTCAGTACCTCCTAGCACCTAGCACCCCCCTCCCCCCCACATGGGCTCGACCTCGACTCTTCGGAGGGAAGAACTGCAAAACACCAAAAATTCCTGCCCATATCGCCCGCTTCCACGACCCATATTCCTTTCCGTTTTGCTCCCAAGAACGTACGCCGCCTATTTCCTATCCACTCTCCCACGCCTGTCTACGACGTCTGTCTGCTTTCCTTTGACATCCATCCAAGAGACTGCAGGTGGACATCGCCGGCGCGCAGAGCAAACCACCCAGTTCGAACGCTGACATGCTACAGATAGACCCCACCCCTCCTTTTGCTGTTATCGCCGCTGCAAATTCTAGACTGCTAAGAACAAGCCTCTTCCACGTCAGTCGATCTTCCCCACGATTCATCTATCCTCGACTCATCCGCCATTCCCTAGCCCAAGTGACCTCATCCCGCCATCTCCATCCCTCTCTGGATCCCGTCGAGCAGCCTTTGTCCACCAATCCTACTCCACACTTCCGATTCCCCACAACCACAACAAGGCATACTGCAAACGTCAGCCATGGTTCCTCCAGCGGCAGTGGAAGATGGGGTGAGCTGCCTCTCTGTGGTCGCGACTGGCCAGCGCACTGACAATGTCACAGGATGATGCCATGGCCCTCCTCACCAACGCCAGCGACGAGATAGACCGTACCACATTCGAGCAGATCTTGGAGATGGACGATGATGAGCAAGAGAGGGAATTCAGCCGGAGCATTGTCTTTGATTTCTTCGACCAAGCAGAGACTACCTTTGTGAAGATGGACGACTCCCTGTAACGTCACACACGTTCTTAGCAGCTGTTCCATCAACTGACGCGCCGCTCTAGCAAAGAAAAGGATCTTGACCAGCTTTCCGCCCTCGGCCACTTCCTCAAAGGCTCTTCAGCCACCCTCGGCCTCACAAAAGTAAAGGACAGCTGCGAGAAAATCCAACATTTCGGCGCACGAAAAGACGAAACAGGCCAGCTGGATGAAGAAGACGACGAGAAAAGTTTGAAGCGATTGGCTGAGACAATCGAGTCTGCAAAGACAGAGTTCCACGACGTCGAGAAAGTGCTTAGGAAGTTTTACCGCGACTCGTGAACCACCTGAAAAATTAATTGCATTATTACCCAACACTTTACGACTTCGGCACGGCGTAAATGATCTCGAAATTGCTTCGCACCACGGCTATCGAGCCAGTCTTGCTGGATTTGGCATGGCGATATGTTTTGCTTTGGGCAGGCGTGGAAAGATTGACCTCGAATTAATTCTTCATTAACTTAGCTTCTGTTATTCCAATCTCGAGATGAGCGTCAACTGCTTACGATTACTTACCCTCTAAGTAGGAGAGGAAACATATTCCTAATCCTAGTGGAACCTCAGCATGATGGTGAAATAAATTCCTCCCTGCTCCGAAAGTGAAGGACATCTAAGTGATATGAAGTTATATCATGTCCTGTATCGTATCAGCCCTCCTGCGTGCCTGCCTACCTACCTACCAACCTAGCTACCTATTTCTCAAGAAAAATCAAAAGCTTCCCTACCTACCCACCTATCTTCCCAGCCAAGTTGGAAGCCTTTGTCACGATATCCACCAGTGACCAGCCTTACCGGGAATATCGTGTTCCTGAGAGACACACACACTCACACACTCTCTCTCTCTCCCTCTCCCTCTCTCCAGTTTCAATTCACTTACTTACTTACTTTGATTGTTGTAGAAGGGATTTATGGATATATATTTGTTGTTATGATGGGGGTCCAGTGGGGTAGGGTGGGGTAGGGAAATGTATTTTCCATGTTGTTTTGGAAAGGAGGAATGGAGGAGCAGGGATTTGGTTTTGGTTGGGGGGATTGGGGATTGTGAGTGTGAGTTTGAGTGATTTTGGTGTTGGTGTTGGTGTTGGTGTTGGTGTTGGTTGTGTTTGTTTTGTTGGGGATTGGGGATTGGAACTGTGAATGATTTTGGTGTTGGTGGGAATTGATTTTGGTGTTGGTGGGAATTGATGGTGGGAATTAATAGTAGGAATTGATAGTGGGAATTGATAGTGGGAATTGATAGTGGGAATTGATAGTGGGAATTGATAGTAGGAATTGATAGTGGGAGATAGATCTGCCAAAAGAAGGTTCTTCCAGTTATTTAGTTGTTGTCTTGTCCTCTTGGAGGGTTGACGTAATCTTATTCAGTCTTTTTTTTCGTGTTTGAGTGGTAACCTACTGATATCAATATCAGGCTTATGTATTGGGTACCGCTGAGATGGGAGTAGTTACTTCAATTCCTGTCGTTTTCGGGGCGCGTGTCTGAATGTTGTATTCTTGGCGGTTTTTGAGGATCAAAAGGAGAGAGGAGTTATGATGTATCAAAGAATCAAGGACGGTGATAATTATGAAGGTGGTGAATTGCGTCCCGTCTATTCATAGAACTACTTTCTACCTCATCTCATCTCTTCTCCATCTCAATTACATCCACACCCTCCGCACCCACCTTCACCCCACCCCCTTCCACAACCCCCATCAAAGGCCACACCTCCCCCGGCGTCCCCACCTTAACAACAACCCCCTTATCAAGCATCAAAACAACATCCGCATCCCTAATCGTCTCCAACCGATGCGCAACAGTAATGACCGTATTCCCCAAAAACTCTTCCCTCACAACCCTTTGCACGACCCCTTCAGCCACCGCATCCAAGTTACTAGTCGCCTCGTCTAAAACAAGGATACAATTCCCATTGTGCACGCGTTTACGCAGGATGGCCCGTGATAAGGCGAGGAGTTGTTGTTCACCGTGGGAGAGGGAATCTGGTTTTAGATCTGCGTGCAGACCGCCGCGGAGCTGGATTAGGGGGAGGAGGTTTACACTTTTCAATGCTGCCTCCATCATTTCGGTAGAGGAGGAAGGGTCGAGACGGGACTCTGGGTCTAGGTTGAAGGCGACTGTGCCGGGGAAGATGAGGGAATCTTGCGGGAGACAGATTAGTTTGTCGCGCACTGTTGAACGGGGGATGTGGGTGAGCGGGTGGTTGTCTATTTTTATGTGGCCTGAGGAGGGATCGATTAGGCGGAGGAGGGAGGAGAGGAGAGTTGATTTTCCGGATCCTGTTCGCCCGACAATGGCAAATTTTTGGCCGGCGGAGATGGAGAAGGAGATGTCTTTTAAGGCCGTGGTTCCGTCTGCGTATGTGAATCCCAAATTTTCGACTTGGACGGCGCCAGCGGGCCAGGTTGGGGGTGGCGTGAGGGGTGTGCTTGGTTCCTCTTCGACAGGCGTGTATTTTTCAAAGGATTCTGTGCGGGCGACGCTGCCGAGGGAGGTTTCGGCGTTTGTCCAGGCAGAAATGAGCATGGTTAGACTCATGTTGAAGGCGAGGATGCTGTTTAGTGCTACGCCTAGGGCGCCGCCACTTGATGCTTGGGGGATACATAATGCCAATGCTATCAGTAATACAGCCATTCCTGCGATTAATAACCCCAGAACGAGGGAGAGCCAACGCTGGATACATGCGAGGATGAACAGCGGTCGTTGCGAATCGTTTAGTTTCTGGAACGCCTTTTGGTCGAAAGGTTTTTGCCAACCAAAGGCACGGATGGTGGCTACGCCTTCGAGAGTTTCGGTAAAGTGTTGGTAGAGGGGTGTCTTCGTTTCTAGGTCTAGGAGACGGAGTTGACGGGAGGTGCGGAGGTAGAAACGTTGGATCCAGTAGAGGGCGAAGACGGCGACGGGGATGGAGGCGGCCATGTAGCTTGAGCCGACGCTGATGAGGGCGATGGACATTATGCAGCTTGCTAGTTGGGAGAAGACCATGAATGCTGTGGTGTGTTAGTATGAGCGTAAAGGGACTGCTGTAAAGTAACTCACCTGAAACGGGCAGAGCGAAATCGACTAGCGTCATGTCTTGTGAGAATCGATTAAGAAGCACACTTGAATCGACTGCTTCGAAGAAAGACATTGGCGCTTTGATGGTAGCCTTGACAAGGACTTGATGCAGGACTTTCGCAGATTTTGGACCCATCTTGAGAAATACCTGCCCGAGTGTTGCAAATTGGAAGACGAAGCCGACAACTGCGAACATCGCGTAGAGACCTAAGAATTTGCCCAAAGATGGATTGGACTTTCCAGTATTCCATTGCAACCACAACTCTGCAGAATCGTTAGTTTGGTCCAGCGTGACAGTCATTGGATCCAACTTACTCTGGAATTGAGTGCAGAAGGTATTGATGCAGATACACACTGTGAAGAACAAGATAGACATCAATCCAATCGACTTCCCGTAGTACTTCCACACTCCCAAATCACCTTTTTGTCGTTTGATAGTTTCGGGATCATCTTCTGCAACTGGTTTCAAGACTTGCTTAACGCTGTCGCCTTCGTAAACTTCCGGACTGGAGATGGTCGACGTTGAATCTGGTGATTCCTGGTCCTGACTCTTAGCCAAATCTTCGTGACTCTCTATCCATGGTTTTGGTGGTCCACTGTAGAGTTGCGCCCCATTGGAGTCGAGAACAACTAGGCTATCCGCGAGGTGCATGTAGTTTGTTATGTGAGTAACAAACAAGACAGCGCACTCATGCTTGGTCACATAGCCACGATCTTTGGATAGCAGATTATGCATGATTATCCGCTGAGTCCGTCGGTCAACACTGCTGAGAAAGTCATCCAAGACCAGTACTGAGGCTCGGGAATACAAAGCGCGAGCCAATGCACATCGGTGCTTCTGACCTCCAGACAAGGTGATGCCACGACTTCCTATCAAGGTCAAGTCCTTTTGAGGCATCTGGGTGAGATCCTCTTCCAGGCAGCATGTTTTGACAATATAGCGGTACCATTCTCGATCGAATTCTGCGGTACCGATAATGATCTGCCGGATTCTGTCGTTTGGAAGCCATGGAGATCTGTCAAATGTTAGGAAATTCGTCTCGCCAGAAAGACGAAGCCACTCACTGGGAACAAAAGCCCACATAAGAGCTGGTGATATCAATGGTCCCAGATTTTGGGCTCAATTCGCCCAGGACAGCTTTCAGCATAGTCGATTTTCCAGAGCCTACTGGCCCTGAAATCATAGTCATAGTGCCCTTTCGCACAGTGAAAGAGACTGGTTGCTGAGTCTGTGGCGAGTCGGGCGAAGGTGCCACAACCAACTCTGAGACGGAAAGTGCCAGGTTTGATGACTCGTTGGAGTGTACAGTAAACGTCTTTTTCTCACTCGGCCATTGTTGTCCCTTCTCCTCACGTGAATCATCGGATGAACGCCCACTTCCAAAGGACGATCTTTCGTTATCATAGCCCTTGGCCAATAGAAATTTCTCGATGCGCTTGATGCATCCAGATGCCTGGACTAGTTGTGGAAAGGACATGAGCAGTTGCATGGCTGGCATTGTCAACAAACTCAGAATCGACAGAGAGGTGAACGCTTGTGCGGTAGAGAGTGGCGGCGTCCCTCGAACCTTTGCTTCGATTGAAAATGCGGCGAATACCAGGAGAGGAGACAGCAACGTCGGCATACTTGCTGGTGACAGTCAGTCTCTGATGAAGCTGTGCTGGATATGGAACGTACAAAAGACTTGAGTGATGACCATCAGCCATCGAAATTTCAAAGCCATCTTGAGTTCCTGAACCCGCTCAGCCTGCAAAAGCTCACCCATGCTGGTCGCGAGACCGGCAAGCTTGACGCTCTTCATGGACCGAAGGATGGACGAGGTAACGCCAATTCGTCTTCCCACCGCTTTTACCCACGCCGCTTGACTTGGACCCATTCTCCGAGAGAGCTGAGACTGGACGACGAAGCAAAGAATTGCGAGAAGGGTAGGTGCTACAGCCGTCGGTCCAAGTTGTCGCCATAGTAGCCATATACCGATGGCGATCTGCGTGATCTGTGCCCAGATTTCGGTGAGCTGAACAAGACTCATTGCTAGAAATAAAGATCAGCAAGTGGAAGACGCCCAAGAACTGGCGAGGATACCTATTCTGTCAACATCCGTGCTCATCAAAGTGACTGCGGCCATGTTGTTGTGATTTGAGTCTGCTACCAAGGCTTTACCGTATATCATAGAAGCTACAGCTCCTCTAAACATCGTGTTCATCCGGAAGACTTTGTACATGTAATTCGTACTCAGTAGCTGTAAAACGTAAGCAAAACTCGTTCATTCTCCTACTGGACGATCCTCACAGCAGTGCCAGTGTAGATGATAGCAGCAGCCCCGATGAGCCCATAAGCATGCCGGACGTCACGAAACTGAGCTGGTGTTTCAAGATAGACAATCGCGTCCGTAATGAGGAAGGTTTGAGCATAACTGAGGGCCATCATGGCAGCTCGAGGTGGAACCGTCACCAACAGTGGCCACTTCAGACAGGCTGCTCCCGCCCAAACCATGGGATACGATTTCTTGGTCTTGTCTGTGACGAGAGGGTCAGCTCAACTCGCCGCTCTCGGCTGTATGCTTACATTTCTCCCAGCATTTCTCCATCCGCTCCCGCAGAATCTCGGAATACAAATCATGGTCGAGCGGATACACATCAGTCAGACTCAAGATATGACTGTAACCTCGAACAAGTATAGGATTCAGCCACCACATGAAGGCTCTGGAGAAGGGTCCAGCGACATCCACTCGGCCTGGAATCGGACTTATTGGCATCAAGTATTTCGTTTTTGGCCATGATTCGAGCAAAAGGTACAGCAATTTGCAAGCGAGAGTGGCCGAAGTGATTGCGGCGATGTTTGGCACATAGTTCCGAATGAATAATGTCCGAATAAAGACACAATCAGCAAGAATGGAGCCAAGGAGGTAGGTAGCTGTGGTCCTCGAAGGTCTGATGGTGCGTTGATATTCAGCCACGGAGAGGAAAGAAATGGCAACAGCATCGAGAAAGCCAAGAAGGGCAGATGCTATAGCAACTTCAGTGATGGGATTCTTGCTCCATAGCACAAGATTTGCCAGTTGAAGTGCTACGATTGGCAAAGAGAAGGCCTGTATGGCCAGTCAGCGTTGAACATGGAAATATCAATGAGAGCGAGTAAGTCGAACAATTTTCGCCTTGTGGATTGGGCTTGTTCTCGTTCTGATTGCGGCGCCACGCAGGGTTCGTAGCTTGATTGGTAGCCAGAGTAGAAACAGGGCAGAGATTCCGATGCCAAAAATGCAGTGTTCAAAGGCGAGGGTGAAGTCGAACTGATGGCACTTTGCTATGGGACCGAAATGGCTGTCCAGGAGCTGGGTACATGGTACGATGGCCATAATGGACAGACATTAAAATTAAGGCAGTGCAATAATAAAGTACGACTTCTTCTGTTACATATCTGGAGAAGTATTAATACCAGAGGCGGCGGCCATGATGCTGCCTGGCCTCGATGATGAAAGGTCCAAGAGACATGGAACCAATAGTCACTCCCAAATGTTCGACAAGGCCACAATGGACGTGCACGCATCCCGAGAACGCTTCGGATCGGCCTTTGAACCGCCGACATATTAGCTTTGATATCCCATGACTGCCATTGGATGAAGCACAAAAGTAGGTGAGAGTAGTCTTTCAGGTGGTCGAGGGCAAGCTGGAGGTCACTCGGCGAGAACGGGTGACCTGCATATTTTTGCCTTTCGCATTGGATGCGAGGACGCTGATCACAGCTATGCTCCAAGTGAAGCTTTGCGAGGTATAGTACAAACCGAAGGTGATGGAGCGGTAATTATGATGTTGGTGGAAGCTGGAGGGAACTTGAAGGCAGGATGGGCGATGAATGAAGCCAGAGAAAGCTTGGATTGCTCCCTGGCCGATGCTCCCGTTCTGGTCATACTACGAGGTATGGAGGTACCTCCTAGGAGTAGTAGCCCTCTGGCCCAAGCCCAAGAAGGTTGACCTCTGTTACTACTAAATACCTACAACAACTAATTCGTCTAGCAGATACAAGAGAGACCATATGACTCACTGCCTCTCTAGATTGACACTGAGACTGAGATGGAGACTCCCAACCGTCGACTGCAGAATCTGTGCTCCCATTTCCTCTCGTGCTGGCAATTTACATCAATTTAGACTCATCAGCAGCTCCACCATGGTGCGCAAGTCTGGGTACAAAAGCAGTGGCAGCGCAAAACAATCCGGACAGCCGAAAAGACCACCGTTGACGCATTTTCTGTGTCTACCACTGGTGACAAATACCTCAAAACCACAACTAGAAGCATCACTTTCTCACTTCGAAGAATCGCTCTCCACCACCTTCGAGGATGGTTTAAACGCTCCATGGGCATTTGGCCAGGCTCCTAGAAGACCCTTGATTCCACCCAAGGCTATACGACCAGTCGGCACAATTCACTTCACTCTGGGTGTTATGAGCTTGGAGACGGATGAGAGGGTTCAGCAAGTAGTCGAATTCTTGAACAAGTTGGATTTGAAGAGTATGGTTGAAGGCGCGAATGGTACGTTGAATTTATGTTATCGACATCATTCACAGCCAAGCACATATCGACATCGATGCTTGCAATCAAAGCAATACGATCCGAATGATGATGCTAATCTTGACTCTAGACCTTGCAAACATCTCGTTGACATCTCTACATTCTATGCAAACTCCAAAAAACGCTTCTGTACTGTATACTGGACCAGGAGAAGACTCCAACGGCCTGCTCCAAATAGCCGCCTCGATCAAACAGATTTTTACAGAACAAGGCTACCTCATGCCTGATGATCGCCCGCTCAAATTGCATGCCACGCTTGTCAACACGATATACGCCAAAGCTTACCACAGGTGGGGCGTCAAATTCAACGCCGAAGGACTCATAGAAGAATGGAAAGACTTTGTGTGGGCGAAAGACTTCCCAATCGAGAAATTGGCCATCTGTAAGATGGGGGCCAAAAAGATCACAGGCGCCAAAGGTGAGATTCTTGGGCAGGAGTATGAGGAGATAGCGTCGATCCCATTTCTGGTATGAGATGGTGGACTTCTGCAGTTATGCTCCGTGGACTTCTGCAGTTATGCTCCGTGGACTTCTGCAGTTACGCTCCGGGACTTGGCATTATTCCAAGTGTATCTTGACGGCATCATGATAGTCAAGATGACTTGAGAGCATATCGTACCATGATAGCTCCCGATTGGACGATATGCATACTACCCCGCTCGAGCAAGGCTGCAAGTGCTGGGTAATTGGCCAACCCAGACAAGGCTGTCTCGTCAAATGTCAATCACGAGCAAACATATCTCAACGCCACTTTCTCTTTCAAGTTGCCCATCACCACTTCACTTCCGCATCTTTGTTGTTAAAGCAACACCACCGAAATGATGGCGGTAGCAAAACGCACCGTCGTCTCCGTCCTCAGCGCTCTCGTAAGCATCCCTCCCCACTTCCATCACCAACCATTCAACCAAACTAACAACCCCCAGTATCTCCTCATCCTCACCCTTCTCGCAGGCTACAACATGCACCTCTCCCGTCTCCACTCCCTCCCCCTACCCCGCTCCCTCTCCGCCTTCACCCTCGCTCTCCCCCTCATCACCGGCCTACTAATCTCCACCATAACGACCCTCCCCTCCTCCCGTCCCCTCCTCCTCAAATCATCCACCAACAACAAGTCCACCAACAACAAACCCATTCAATGGCAGAACTACACCCTCCTCCTCTTGACCATTCTCTCCACCGTCCTCGCGACCCTGAACGGGACATATATCACTTCCTCACCAACACAAACATGCGCTCTAGACACAAAATGGCAAAGCATGTTTAGTAGACATGATGGAAAAGCGATACAGCGTATTCAAGATGCGTTCGAGTGTTGTGGGTTACACTCTGTACTTGACAAGGCATTCCCATTCCCATCAAAGAACGTAGGCGTCGATGCTTGTACGAAAACCTTTGGCAGGGAAAAGAGTTGTCTCAATGATTGGAGTGGGGAGGAGAGACGCGTTGCGGGGTTGGGATTGGTTGTTATTTTGGGAGTTGTGGTGTGGGAGGTAAGATACTACCTACTCCCCTTCTTGTCGCCTTTTCAAATCCTTTCCCTGCTTCCTTCCAGCTTTCCATGCATCATAGGTATGAATTTGATGGGAAACTAACAAACCAAACCGCAACAGATCCTCCTCCTAACCCTCTTCAAATCCAAAACATCAACATGGTGGTCTCACATCCCCAACGGGGGCTCCGAAACCCACGATCCCGAAAACCAGCTCAACGGACGTAGAGTATTGAGTCTTGGAGACGCGGGCGACGCTGGCAACATCGATTCAGACGAAACACATGACGAACAGCAAAGAGGTAGATATCTCGACCAACCAAACACAGCTGTCGCAGAAGAAATCGATGATTCCGTAAACGGTGTGGGAGAGGATACAGCGATGCTGAATTCGAGAGTGCAGCCGTCGCAGTTGAGGAATGAAGCCGCGGAATGGGCAGGAGAAAGGCGTGAGTGAGTGAGTGTCTAAATTTTGAATGAAAGAAGCGAGGGAGGAAGAGAGACGTCCGGTTATTCTGAATGGTTTGGATGGTACACATTCTACAGGTTCATACTCATACTCATACTTATACTCCACTCCACTCTTCCTCTCACACCACTCCACCTCCGAGATACAACCATCAATCCCATCTTAAGAAGCAAAGTATTCAAAACACCATCATTACACCACCCAACCAAACATCATCGTCATCAAACATACCTGTATCCTTCCTCCATAACCATAACCAATAAAATCGAAATCAAAATCCCGTTTCCGCAATGTGGTAGACCAAATCAAAACGAGCGCTACTCTCTCCAACCCAAAATTCTCGAGATACTTCAATGGAAAAGACAGACAGACAGATAGACAAAGGTATACATGTGCTTATGTGCTCGAGCACCCATCACGAAACGGGGATAAATTCGAACCTACCAATCTCACCGAAAATCTACCGGTTGATCTCACGCTCCCTTCCAAAATCGAGTCCGATATACCCCCAAGAACAAATCATATAAAAACCTTCACATTTTTAAACCCTCGCTAGGTATCCCATGGAGAAAGGGTGGTGGTATCTCACATCAAACGTCGATTAATACAGTAGTCAAAAGCTGAATTTCCTATTCCCCACCCGAGCCAGCCAAAAAGTCTTCTGATATCCCCCTTCGAAGAAAAGAAAAAAAATAAAAATGCGCATGCCAGGTAACTGGAGAATAAGTACATCCATACCGATCAAGGTGAACCAATATAAAAGATCAATGAGTGGAGGAATCCTACAAAACAACAACGCCTCACCCGCATAATCCACAATGATAATAAGACAACAGAGGCCAAACAAATGCTTCGTAATAATGAACAGACGCCCGCTTTCACACTCATGCCATCATGCCATCGTACCTTTATGCATTGTTCCCCCACCACCACGAAACGAAACGAAAAGCTCCAGAACACCATGCCATAATCAATGCATAGCATTGCCGCCCTCAAATCATGACAACTGAATACTGAACTCTCTCGCCCATTCGACCTTGCAAACCCCATTTCGGACCCGGGTAAAAATGTTTGTTTGCCGTTCCGTCCAGAAAAGAGATAACATCTAAAAGCGAGCGCTTGATGACCCATTCACCCAGTTTCCAGACCACCTTTACATAACATAAGAACTCCTCCTCGACAGAATCCTCGATGCCATCTTCTCCCAGTGACCCTTCTTAGCTTAGCATAACCAACACCAAGTCAAGGATTCTGATTAAACTGTTGACTTGGTGGCCGTGAATGACTGCTCTTCGTGTTCTTCGGACTTTTCAATGACGCGCCATCCTTTTCCCCAGAGTGATGCCCGCTTAATCTGAAAACTTTCTTCATGGTGTCTACTCCACTCTTCAGATGTGGGTGATGTGCCAATAAGCCTTCGCCGTCTCGTTTGCCATCGCCTTCTCCCTTCAAATCAGTAGCCTTGGGCACCTTCTTCCTACCTGGTAATGGATCTGGTGCTGCGGGCCCTCTGGGAGGCCAATTTCCTTCGTCTTTCCATCCCTGCACAATGATGGGTATCATTTCACTCAGATTTATGGGAACTGCTGGAGTTCGTTGGTCGCGGACCACTTTCTCGTAGAGCTCGGAGGGGGAGCGCGACGAAATGGTCATCCTCACTGGGTTGTCGGATGGTATTATAGGTATGGCAATAGGTACAAGGACATCTGTGAGTTCTCCAAATGGAGTATCAGGCAGTCTCGGGTCTCTCAACGATGTTTGCCTCGAAGACTCTGCCGGATCAACGGTTGCTGGCGAATGAGAGCCGGACACCGAGCCCGGTGTATTTGTCGCGCTTGCATTGGAGGAGGTATTGGCATTTGTCGGAAAGATCTCAGAGTCTGGCCGTGGTCGTTCCTTGGGTGTTTCGTTTGCGACAGCGCCTGTCCATGCATTGCGACGGTGGGCGTAGTATAGCAAGCCAGGATTCTCGTCCAATTCCTCCTCCATAGCTTTCCTTCTCTTCCGCTTGCGCTCCTGCAGTCTCCGGTCTACCTCATCGCCCACACTGTCTGGCGAGTCAAAAGCGTACATGTCGTCAATGGTATGCGCCCGATCATCGCCTGAGCCACGGCCATCGTCGCTGTTCGAATCGTCCGTTGTTCCGTAGTATCTTTCCCTGTAATTCTGGGGCTCTGAAGGAGCAGGTACGCCGGGGCGTGCGCATGGTGGTGTTGGATAATCCCAGTCAGTTCGCACTGTGGATTGAAGTCGGCGGGTGATGTCTCGCACAGCATGTTGGTTTTGTTTCTCCATGCTCCCTCCGTCCATGCCTTTTCTCGTATATGTTTCAGCCTTCTCTGCTGGTTCTAAACTGGATTACCGTGGGATGTATAGTGTAATAGCAGTCAGGTTGGCATGGCAATGGTGACGAAGAAGGCGAGTGGGTAATAACTGAAGGCAGAATAGGCATGTCAGGAATTCGTTCGCAAGCTTGACAGAAGCATGGTAAGCATATTGGGCAGACAGGCAGGAGCAGGTGATGCCTGATGTTTCCTTGCCATCCTTTCGGAAAAGAGTCACAAAGACACTGGCAGCCCAAAGCGGGGATCGTGACTTCTTCTAGCCTCACAAGGCGGCGTCATCAAAGTGGAAAGTGGTCTGAGGGGCAAACAACACGTTTTTGCGAATGAGCTGATTGAAAGATGCAGGTATCATCAGAATTGACGACAGGAAGCTGGAGTGCAAGACTTACACGTTGCATTGATCTGGTAACGGTGACGCTGAAGGTAAATTGGGTTAACAATGTGAATTAACGACTAAACATTGACTCTATTCACAATCATCTATCATCAAGTCCTACCATCCAAATCTGCCATACAAGCATTCCGCCTCTAGACATGCCTGGCAAATTGCATGCGAGCCAATACTGTGTGGAACTCCTCAATCGAATGCATGAGACCTTCTCGCTCCTCTTCAATGCTTTCCAGTGACACGGCCACTTCTTTCCACGACGTGCCACGCTTTACAGAATATTGACCTTCCTCAACTTTCCAGTTCGCCAAGTCTCGATGCAGTTCCCGCGCGCAGAATTGCTTGATCTCATCGTGCTCCGATCTGGCTGCTGCCTCATCTCCCTGTAATACCGGCGCAAAGGGGCCATTGACTCCCGTCAGACTCTTCGCTGCAAAGACGCTGAAAGATTTGAAGTTACCGATGCTGTGTATCGCTGCCTTGCCACGTCCTGTCCGTCGATTGATGTAATCGATGCTCGGCAACGCGGCTGTTACCACGTTCAGTGTAGCAGCTATAATTGACAATGCATGCGCTTGCAGAAAACGTTCTGGTCGATCTACGAGATCCCGTATGACCCGCAGCAAAACTACCAGAATGCTTTCCATAATCTTGAGGGCTGTATCGATGCTGGAGACATCGTCAAAGCGGATATCGTAGAGCAGATGATCGAACGTAGTAGCACATGCAATGAGCACTGGCTTTGCCACAATCCATCCAACCTCTGTCGTAAACGACGACTCGAGGTAAGTTGGAAATATTGCCTGCATAAGTACAGCCTTGAGCGAGAGACTGCCGCTCTTCAATTCACCGGAAAGAGCTTCTTGTAGTTGGTCGACAAGATACTGCTGTTCATTGTCCACTGCCGCCCTTTCCGACACGCTTTGAAAGAATCCAGCCAGACGTCGAACTTCTTTGGCGTCTCCTAATTTGGCTGTATATCCCTTCAACTTTCCAACAACGTAGAGTGGGTCCTTCGCTGGGAGTGGGAATATGACCGAATCCGTAAAGAATTTATCGACTGGACAGATGTCGGAAGTGTACTGCTGGAGGAACTCCACGATGCGTTGAACGAAGATGACATAGGCACCGGTCATGTTTTTCCCGTGGTGCTGCAGAGCGGTGTAGTTCACTCTCATAGAGCTCATGAGCTGCCTCAGATATGGGGTGTACTCTCGCCGCAATTCGGTTTGCTGGCGGATGTTCTCATGAAAAAGATCATGGATGTTCGAGAGTGTACTGGAAAGCAGGCCGAGACGTCTATCTCGCAGTTCATTTAACGTAATATCGTACCCCATAGCACCGTTGACAGGTTGTTGAATGAAAGGTAGATTTCGAAGCAGCGAATCGTGCGGAAAATGATTCAATATGCCATTCGTGAGGCGATGCTGAAATTTCAGCTGCGCATCGCGTTCCACGAGGGAGGACATCCAGAAAGATTGGAACAGTGACCGATACGTGTCGAGCGTAGTGGGGTCGAGATTGGACACTTTGGCGAGGAAGTAGGGGCCATACTTTCTTCTCTGTTCGGTCTCTCGTAATTGACCCCATGCGTGTGACCCATGCTCGTCAAGAAAGCTTTCCCAACCATATTGGCCTCGCCGCACTGTTAACCAAGCGAGACTCACCCATAAATCTACCACAAGATAGAGAAGCTTGTCATCGGGTGATTTTTCGGCGCCGAAGCAGTTTGATAGTAACTGGGCTACTGGCTCAAAAATGAAGTCAATAGGAGCCACATCTTTCTTTGAGACAGCAACAACCCCTTCCCCTTCAGGTTCGAGTTCTGGCCAATCGCCATAGTCTTGAGACTCTTCGCTAGTTGTTCGTGATGTCTCTGCATTTAACCCTTCCGAGAATCTGTTAAGGTAAGCTTGATGTGTGAGAAGGCACTCAATGATAACAGAGTTTGCTCTGGAGTTTTGCGGGTCGAATAAGGTAAGTACTCGTTCTACCTTTGAGCCGCGTAGAAGGTTAGACGCAGCCTCAAGAGTTGTCGTGGTAGTCAGAACTGATCTTAGACCACTGATGGCTTCAGCTAATGAGGATAAAACATGGCTTTGATTACGAGAAATCGTACTGTCCAGCAAGTCTTGAGGTACACTGGTTTCGCCATCTTCCTTCGCGGCCTCGAATTGTGCTTCTGCCTCTGTTCTTGCCAGCTTGAACTGGTCGATGGTTTGTTCTACAACATCGTTGAACCAGACTGCAAAAGGCGCTTCAGATTCCAGACTTTCGCCCGTTGACAACTGATATCGGGCTAGATTTGTCCATGCTTTGATGTTGAGTCGGCAAGCTTCCCTATGCGATGAGGCATGGTCAACCAGGTTTTGGATGAGGTCGACTCGTGGGCGGAATCCAGGTGGGGAGGCCCAATATAGAGTGCAAAGTAAATCATGGTGGTTGCGCAACGCGTCAAGATCCTCCTGTTTGATCTCTTGGTCTTTACGATAGATCCGTCCATGGTTAGGGATGCATCTCCAGGCAATGCTTTGAATTCGCTTGTCTGGGTACATCCCGTGCATGCCGCGAAGACCTATCGCAACAATCTTAAGGAAGATATGGAACGACTTATCCCCAGGGCCAATATCGATCAACGGGTTGGATTGCAAGTTTTCGAGAAAATGTGGAGATCCATGAGTGACTTCGTTCCGCAGTGTTGCTAGATTGTTGCGTGCGAAAAAGTCGAAGATGACACCAATGA
Source organism: Venturia aucupariae (assembly GCA_003693225.1). Lineage (NCBI taxonomy): Eukaryota > Fungi > Ascomycota > Dothideomycetes > Venturiales > Venturiaceae > Venturia > Venturia aucupariae. The sequence continues at coordinate 22,784 of QWZN01000214.1, read as the reverse complement.
TGGTCTCGCACTTTCGCCAGCTCCAATCCGTGATAAGATGCCAGCATCGAACAAAAATTGACCGCACATAGTCATTGATTGTGCTACCGGCTATGGTCGAAGTCGAAAAATATAGCACAAACACGCGAGACATGATGGTAGCGACGCCAGACCAGTTCTCGAGTGACTTGGTATAACGATGTCCGACGTTGAGGACTCCGCTTGAGTCCAGCTCAACAACAGGCAGGATGGTGAACATGCTATACCATGCTCGCTCAAGTGGTCCGACACGTGTCGTGTGCGGAATTGAGCCCAGAGTGATGGCATTGAAAGCATCCCAAAAAGAGTACTTGGGGATTCGCTGCGCTTCAAGGACATGTAACATGACAACGACACTTTCTACAGCTGCTGCTGCTTCGTCCTCCCCTATGCCAGCTTCGCGGACAGCATGACGGCTGTTCTGGGCGAAGAATGTTCTGATCTCCTCGAAACCGTCGCGTGTCAGCCAACGCAAACTAGTCACACAGAGCGATTGCAGATGGGCGATCGCTTGCTTTCGTATGCTCTCACTTGAGTGACTCCCGCACATGGAAAGCAATTGCTGCAGTAAGGCGATCTGAAGTGTAGCAAGATGAATAATTATTGCTTTGTTGCTTGATTCTTTCTCAGGGACTGTGGCTTCAAGGTATTCGATGGTCGCCGTGTGCATAGGCTGAAGACATTCTAGAAATCGGGAGAGGCACGCTTCGCGATCAATTGGGTCGGAAAAGCTGAGTGCGTCTGCATTAGCCTTCACCAGTCGTTGAACGACTTTGGCAGCATTGGTGAGCTCTGAATTGCTTGTCGTCCCAGATGTCCAATTCAAATCGATCATGTTAGTAGAGATGGAGTGGAAGATGTCATGAACAGCAGAAGCCATGTCCTCATTCCACTGTCCCCAAACATGAGATTTGCCTTCGAGATAGAGCACATGATTGCCGTTGTACGTGTCCAAATTACGATCTATCGACAGAGCTCGCTTGAAATCGCCGCTGCCAATGAACGTTGACTGCTGAAAATGAGTACCGATGGGGAGCGGTAAGATATCAAAATCCTTCGTGTACGGAACTCCAAAAGGGCTCAAATCCTGGAGAACAGCTTGGTCAACGGTAGGCGTATCGAGCCGTTCAGATCTGTAAGTACTCGGTGGTATGAATTCTTCTGGTTGCCTATACTCACTCATGTCGACATCCACTCGATGCGTGGGTCGTTTTCGCTGGAGACGTCTCTGTGGCGCCGTATGTGCCTTGGGTGTCTGCATCGTTGCAGCGTGTGATGTACTTTTCAGTGGCGTTTGGGGATTATTTGCATCGCTCCATTGAAGTTTGCCGATCCTGCTGACGAGCGAGTTGATAGAGGGTGCACTTGATTTAAACATTAGGTTGAATTCCCGATTTCTCAGGCCGATCTCGAAAGACGACAGGTCTTGGGGAGCGCTTGGCTCCTCTTCGTCCATCTCCAATTGCGCGGTGTGGGTCGGTCTCGATCGAGACGGCAGCCGCCATGGCTCTTTCGGTCTTCTCGAAACCCTTCGAGTAGTTTCCTGTCTTCGGACTGCTAATTTTGGTCGAACGCCTGGTTGGCCACGGGCTCCATCGACATGTTCCAAGCGCGGGTTGTCATTTCGTTCTCCAAGCGGAGGGCGCGTAGGAACCCTTGTACATGCCTTGGTAGTGCGTGGTTGTATCTTGCCAGTCTGCCAATATCGCAGCACTGAGGCGGTATCTTGAGTATCCTGTCGCGTTTGTAGCCGGATATGCTTATTGTTAGGACTTTGACGACCACCGTCAGGACGGCGACGAGCCTCACGTGCAGCAATTTTCAAGAATTGAGGTACAGCTGGACCATTTGGTGAACCATCTTCAAGCGCATCTGCCACACTCAGTTTCGGTGCACTTGCTTTGCGTTTCCTCTTCTGTTTTTGGCCCTCGGTCCGTCTTGTTCTTGATTGTGACACCGCCGAGTAAGCTGATGGTGCACCAGTCTTCAATCGCTTCGACGAATGATTGAAGGCGTCCTTCAATTTGATCTGACGTTTCCTACCTGGGCCATTGACCGCTCTTACCCTAGATGTGGAGGGTGCCATCCGGTCTATTGAGTTGTCCTCCATGGTTTCCCCAGGATCATCATCGAACAGCGTATGGATGGGCATCGAAGACGACTTCAGTGGCAGCGGCAAATCGTCATCGTCGGACAATTGTCCAAAGTTTGGCAATGGATTTTCGGCATCAGAGTCATCAAAATTATTGTCAGAAAGTATTGGAATCGGCGATGGTGGCGATCGGGCTCTTGAACCTGTTCTCACGGTTCGTTTCGCGACGCCGCGATGTGTGGCTTCATCCTCTTGTGGGTACTCGATTCGTCTTGGGCTTGTGGGGCGTGCTTTCATATTCTTCTCGCGAGATTTCAGATCAAGTTTGAGCCACGAGGCTGGAAGAACGCCCTTGATTCGTTTCTTGACAGCTTTGATTTCCTCGGCGGGATCATCCTCACTGTCCGAAGAAGAAGAGTCTTCAAGCTCACTTGGAGCTCGATTCGGTGACTGGATAGTGACGGCTTGCTTTCGTCTTCTCATGGACGCAGGAGTGCCATCGACAGAACTGATTATACGTGCTGCACTTTGGGTCTTTTTGACCGACGAAATGGCTTGGGTCGACCTCCGCAGCGGAGAAATTGGCGGAGGTATCCTGAGCCTCCCGTCTCCTGCTTGATTGGGGAAGATCGTAGACAGCGTGCGCGGCGAATCCGGAACCTCAAAGATATCGTCAGTAGGATCGGGAGGCACGTCTGCACCAGTGCTAGTTGGCGCATTCGAAGATTCGTGTCTACGAGAATACTGATGTGTGACCTTCCTTCTTTTACCACCACCTTGCGGAGTCCTATCCTTGAATGGACGCTTCTTCAAAAGCTCTGAAAGTTCAGGCAGATCCTCATCCTCCTTGGAATTAGGCAGACGAGGAGGCGAGCTGACAGATATTGGTGATGATCTACGTGGGGGGCTATTCATAGGCGTAGAACGATTGCCATCAGAAACAGAACCTTCCTCTGCTGTGGAGGATTGATAATTTCGACTCAATTGAGAGTCGTCCTCTTCTTGCTCGTTTTCGGCATGAGCCTTTCTTTGGGGAGAGGACATGGCTATACGGACTGGTTTGACGCCTCGAGACCTCATGTCCTTCTCATAGCGTATTTTGTCTATCTGATAGGGATGCAACTGAATTGCTTTCCGCTCTCGGAAGTTCCTCTGCCTTTCAGATCTTGGGGCGCCCTCAATCTGTACTGATGATTCTCGGCGTGGAATACGTACTTCAACATGCTGCCGTGTGCTGGAGCTCGTCAGCTCTTCCCGCCGATGTGTACTATTATCTCCATGGTGCCCGAAGGGCGAGAGTGGCGCATGATTAGGAGTAGGAGGTGGTTCGGAAAGTGGCGAGGAGCCTATAAGATGCCATACATCTTCCACAGTATCTTGGTTTTCCCCAGGCTCAAACATCGGCGTCTGCATTCGTCTTCGATTTTGGTGAATAGGCGAGAGGGCGAGTTCGTCTATGTCATCGTCCGCGAGTTCTTGATCTCGTAGTACAACAGCACCGCCGAATCTGTGGCCTTTCCTGTCCGCCAGAATTTCATCTCCTGGCTGAGAGCCTTGCTCTCCCACATCTCTGGCCCCCAGGCCTTTGCCACGGCCCGTCTCCCCAATGTCTTCCACTTCATGGCTTATGCCCACTTCGAGCTCATGCAATTGCGCCTCTTCTTCCACGATCTCCTCCAACCCATAATTTCCATTTGCATCTGCATCTTCTCTTTCTGCAAGGTTCTGCTGTGTCTCGAGCTGTCCTACAGTTTCTAGGCGCGTCGTGCTTTGTGTTTCGATAGTCTCTTCTTCATCGTCAGAGTCCTGTACGAACCCTCGATCGCGCCATTCGACCATTTGGGGAGGCAATCATAGTAGCAGATGGATATTTCTGCGCACATAAGGCATACTTTGTACTGTGGTAAGTTGGACGCGTTGTCGGTTGTTCAACACTCGGACGCGAGGATAGCGTCACAACGTGACTGCCCAACACAACACATGACTTGCAGTCAAGTCAAACATCGAGTCGTTATTCGTGCTGGAACATTATTCTTCCACTACATACAATGGCAGCCAAAATCGTGCCGCTTTTATTAGCAGCAGCCGCCGGGGTCATCAGCGGTACGTAGATGTTGGGGGAATTAAGTTGCTTAGGACTGATCCCATATCTTGTATCTAGTACAATACACTTTGGGACCCGAACTTGAGAGGCAAGCTCGTGAGAAAGAAGCAAAAGCGAGGTATAATCAACATCTGAGTATGTAGAGATCTTTCTAATTTAAGTCATAGAGGGGACTCCGGAGTATCTACAAATGTCATCGAAACACCAGCTACAAAAGCGGACGCAGAATCCCAAAAGTCAAAGCCGATGAAGAAGAATCAGAGTCTTTGACTGCGTTGCGCAGTCATCAATACCAGAATCAAAATCTTCACAGAAATTCGAATTCCTGTCACAGAGAAAGAATCACTGGCGCATTTGGCTAAGCTGTACTGTATATCTCTGTAGATACAGCTCCTTCTTTTCGCTGCTGCAAAATACCTGGAGAAACAGCGCCAGACAACATCAACGCGGAGGCATTTGATTTGATCCAAATATCTATGGCCAATGAACAATGACCGAAGGTACACCAGACTGATTGTTGTCACGGCATCCAGAATTTTGTTCGACAATATCGGTCAACAAGTTCGTATCACTGGTCAATCAATGAGACAGCCGCTGCTTCTGCAAATGTCTTCATCCATGATCTGTGTTGCAGGGTATATCATCATTTCTGCTTTCTTCTTCATTCTCTTCACTATCCAGCCTTCACCCATTCTCCCACGATGTATGGAATCGCAGCATAAGTCTGCGAATAGTTGATCTTGACTTCGGTCCATCCTTCAGGACCAGCTACCTTCCTCAACATCTGGTCTGTATCCCGGTCTAAGCAACATCCACCAAGCCAGAAGGACCACCCGATGAGCATATAGAATCTCTGAAAGAGACTAGCGATGAAGTCCCCACTATTGGGATATGGCTGTTTGACATGCTCGCAAACGATCAAGCGGCCTCCAGGCTTCAGTAATCGATAAAGTCCCTCAGCTGTATCTTCGGGTGATGGGACACCACAAAGTACTCGTACACAAGCGATCGAATCGAATATGCCGGCGCCACTCTTCTCACTTGTCTTCAGCAGATTTCGCTTTCCCAAAGCCGGTATTAAACTCCGTGGTTCTGCCCCAGCAGCGATAGCCTCATACTTTGTTTTTAATCCATACTTCTCTGCGTTCTTGAGCAATTTAGGATGCATGTCCACCGCAGGTTCGACTCCATAAATCATCGTGATAGCGTCGGGATTGAAGAGCTTCAATTGTGTTCCAGTGCCAGGACCAACATCAAGAACGACGCCGGTGCAAGAAGCTACAAGCTCGGTCGTGCCTGGAGGCATAACGGAGGACATTTTCTCGCCGCATACCGCCCATAATTTCGAAAAGGCTTTATGGTGGAAGGTTTGAAAATCGGTCAGAATGAGGAGAGGGGCTTCGAGGAGGGTCAGGAAGAAGTCTAGGAACCGTTATTATGGGTAGAAGTGTAGCAATTATTCACAGGTCTATATCGTGCCATTGTTTTACTTCACAACAGCAGCTGAGCAATCGTGCAAAAACAGCTTACAGTATACCCCGAGTAGAATCAACATGCTTGGGTGAAAGTAACCTGAGATTCTTTCCCGAAGATCTGGGGGGCTTTGACTGGAGCTTGAGATGGCTCCAGCATTGCTAGCCTGAGCCATGGAAGTGAGTCGAGGGCGATTATGTGCGCTGGATAGCAGGAGATACGGAAGGACGATGTGAGGGATGCTGCACGAGATGTATAGGCGTGGAAGAGGAAATGGAGGATGAGGAGCGGGGGAGCTTAGCAACTCCTAGCAGACTGAAGGGTCTAACAACCCAGGATCCTTTGACTTTGAAAGTGATCCGCTCTTCACTCTCCCTTAATCGAGCTGGAGGATGAGCTGGGAGGGTGGAGGTGGGAGACATTACACATTCTCTAGCGTGAATGACTCGCGTTCGTCTGATGAGGAGTAGTTCTATAGACCTCGTGCGAATCCGCTTCCAAATCAAACCGCACCTCGTCGCCACATTTCTCTAATTCTTCGTCTTTGATAATCATCGGTCTCCAACAGAGAATGTGGGATCTAGGGATCTGTTGATGATTTGGCCTTCACACTCTCCGCTCGTAAAACTGCTAGTGAGGGACCAAAGCCACACTAACTTCGTGGACCGAATGCAAGTAGTATCTCCATCAATACGAACTCATATGGTACGAGGTCTTCTGTCGCTTCTACATCTCGAAAACATCCCAAGCCAGATGTGCTTCAACACTCAATCGGCCTCGTAGAGACCTCGACCTGTCGACGTTATTACTTCTCATCTCTCATCATTTCTTTCGTGGTTGTAGGATTGCTCTTGTGCTACTTGAGAAAGTGAAGGCGTGGGAGTATTCCCGCCAATTCGTCCTCCTAATGGTGCGGTACATCTCCTTTTGCGTTTTTAGATCTGTCTTTCTTTTCAAGCTTGTATTTTGACGACTGAAGTGGTAAGCATCTACCTAGGGTGGATATCACAACTATTAGGTATCAAAGTCACGCGCCCTCAAGAGGAAGCGACGACTAGGACGCAAATGTGGGTCTTGGCTCAGGCAACTTCGTCGCGTCTTTCAACTTCACTTCCATCTTTCTCGTCTTCTTCTTCATCAAAATCCCCCTTCCGTCGTCACTTATCGCTGCACATCATGTGTCGAAATTGTGGTGACTACTCGTCAGACTTGCACACCGACCTGCTTCAGACGACCTTGCTCACTTGGGCAGTGCCCGTGGATGCCGTCGAACTCGGAGCGAGCCTTGAAGCTTACCTTGAAGCAAAGCCCTTCATCACTCAACTACTCCTCTGCCATCGCTTCGGCCGAGGCAGTAATGTCCTAATCACCAAGCTACCACGGGAAATTGTTGATCTGGTGGCAGAAGTACTGATCGCAGGTCACCGGACCAGCCAGCAAGAGCGTTGGGGACAGATGCAGAAATGTTCATTGGGGCGGTGCACAGGGGTCGACCATTGGGAAAGTTGGGAGCTCGACTTCGTTATAGGGATGGCAGAGAAAGAGTTAGCGTGTAATCCAGATTGTCTTCGAGTCAATGAGACTAAGCAAGATTATATTGATGAACACATCAAAACTACGGTAAGCGTAACCGTTTATCAGGACTAGATCGGCTATTGTTGCTAATGTTTTTGGACAGTGTGATTCAGATTCAAATATGGGAGATCCGGATCGATGCGAGTTCAACAAAGAAGAATGGGCAAAGGCGACCAATTTGACATCTACATTTTCAAATCTTGACAAGGTGCGTCCAACACATAGATCTCTGCTCCATTTCTAGATCTCTTTCGCTCACACTGCAGTACGAGAACAGGTTCTTAGATCTGATTTCGGGCTCGCTCCTCACTTCGCCCGTCAATCTCTCACACCCCGAATGGTTAAATGGTTCGACTTTGACATGAATACATCTCAGGATCTCAGGATCGCAAACGCCTACCTCACCTTGCCATGCAGAAAAGTCGTCCACACGATGAATGTGAGAGAGCTTTGCGCTGGGTACCCAGAGGAGATGTATAGCTGTGACGCAGAGTGCTCCTCCTTTACTGTCATCGATCCGGAGATGCTTGTTCTTACTGAGGAAAAAGCCAAGCGCTTCCCGCGGGCCATGAGGAGCCTCGGCCTTGGTCCACATCTTAACCCCTCTCAGATTCCATCCCTAGACCGAGGCCATCCAGAACCAATCTTCAAGGAAGCCGCCAAAGAGACTAAAAAAGAGAAGAAGGAGGAGGAGTCGAAGAACTTCCCCCAAAGTATCAAACCAGAGGATTTCAAAATCGCCATCCAGGCTCGTCTCCGTGGTATGCCAATTAAAAATATAACAGTCTAAGCCAAGCTGACTTGCACAGAACATGAAAACAGCAAATGGCCAAAGCTGATGACTCTGACTACGAGCTCTTGCCCCCAGTAAGCCCTTCGTCCCGAGATTGAGGTGTCTTGCATTTGCTGACCATGGTAACAGAATTTTCGATGACCATTGATGTTGAGCAATTGGTTTTTCTTCCGAAGCGATTGCATGGAGGCATGAATGTGTATGTATGTTTTCGCTGCAATCAAAGGCTGGCGGTAGAGATCTCAAGAGGCTGTTACGCTGTGACTAGGTACCACTCGATATACGTTAGTGTACTTGCCCTCTTTCACATTCACAGCATCTCACTGTACAATATTGAACCTCAGTTATCATGAAGCACGGAAGCGGATGAACAAATCAAATAGCATTAATCTCATCATGATCTCGTCCCCGGTTATAATTATACATTTTGATCAATGCCATTCCGAGATAACCTGAACCAAGCACAAAACCAGAACGCCACATATGCCACCATCCCATTCGTGCAAACCCATTTTCTCATGGATGCGGTAAACCATCAAAACGCCAAAATATGCTGCCCCGGGCTGTATCGTCAAAATTCGTTGTTGGGTGGTCAAGGAAAAGGAAGAGTAATTATACAAATGAGGAAGGAAATAGAGAAGTCTGTGCAAGTTCATCATCCAGATGACCGAGTATCCAGACAGAGCGTTGACATGTCCAACCAAATCGGGCCATCCAAGTTCTTCGGAGATGGATCTTAAGGATGTTCATGGTGGAGACATAGTGCGCAAACAATGTCCGAGTGATACCAAGCAGGTCGTCTGAGAATTTTGCAAGACTTTTCGAGAAGAAATCCCAGAAACGCCTAGGTTCAGACTAGACCAGGCACGAATGTTGATCATGACAAGAGCCGCTCAATTGCGACGCTTGGGAGTAGCAAGCATAGAAAGCCTGCTAGCAGTCATCCCACTGCCACGCACACCCTTCCTAGTAGGCAACTTGCTCTTCCGCGGTGTCGGCGCAACAGTCGCAGCAGTGGGCACAACACTCATCCTGGCCTTCTTCGCAGGACGATTGTCATCCTCATCATCAACACCGTCACCACGATTTTCCTTGCTACTCTCTTCTCCCTCCCGATCCTCACCCAGCGTATCCATAGCACCCAGCTTTCGCTTTGGCGTGAAGGACAGAGAGGAAGAACCGACATCGCTGTTGCGGACGGGACGAATGGTACTGTTCCTGGTGCTGGAGAAGGAGACTTCATGCCCCGAACGAAATGTAAAAGCGCCCGGCATGGGGAGGTCGGAAACTGTGGTTCGGCGCGGGCTACCATCTCCTTCTGAAAAGAGCTCTGGGTAGCGGACTGCTCCAGCTTCTGGTTCTACCGAAGCGGATTTGGTTGTATCGCGCTCCTCTGCATCAGCGTCTTCCATCTCGACTTCTTTGGTGCTGGCTGTGAAGTTCACGTGTTTCCGGGCTGGCGCAGTTGATGGTGCGACGCGGAGGATCGGAAGTTGGGAGGGAGGGGTGGAGAAGTGTGTTCCTGCTGCGATTTTGGCAGGGTCGCGGGTGTAGCGACGGTTTGGGGTGCGTAAAATGGATCGCACACGTGCTGGGGTCTGGTCTAGCATTGGTGGGGGAGAAGTTGGGAGCTCTGGTGGTTTGACTGGGGAGTCATGAACGAAATTGAACGTCTTCATAGGAGTTGGAGTAGGAGCTGCCAGTGGAGCAGGAGTCCTGCTGTGCTCTGGAGTCTGAGGCTGCAAGAGGTCCTTGGTAGACTTTGAGCGAGCGAGAGTGGGGAGCGAAGATGCTGGCTCTCCGCGTAGGTTGTTGGTGCTCTGGGCACGAGCAAGAGATGCTTTTGTTGGTGTCATCAAGCTACCAAACCCAGGTCTCAACAAGCCGGATTTTTGACGAGCCAGACCTGGTTCCTTTTGGGTCATTTTGATAGGCAGCTTGTCATCGGATGAGCCTTCCCGCGAGACTGGACGATTCGTGGAGGCGTCATCGCTCATGTCACGCTTCACGCGCTTGGCTGGTGACGATTGGGGCAGGCCAGATGCAGGTCGAGAGACTGGAATTCGACCAGGAGTCTGGGTGGGAGTGTGGTCGCGCGAGCCATGTAGGTTTGGCTTAGAGGGAGCGCGCTTCAGCGAGGCCATGGTAGGCTTGTAGAGTGTTGATGTAGAAGGCATTCTGGGCAATGATTTCGGTCCCTGGCCAAGTTCAGCCTTTGATGGTGCGCGTTTGAGTGAGTTTGCGGCCGAATCAGAATCGAGCTCTGCCTTGGAAGGCGATCGCTTGAGTGAGCGAGCAGCTGGCGGTTCCGCCTCGATCTTTGAGAATCCTGCCTGCACCGCTGTTGTAGCTGGCTTTTTCCGATTTGGGTCCATGCGCCATGCCGATGGGTGGTTGGCAATCGAATCCATCTTCTTGAAAGCAGCCATATGAACGTCACTAAATCGACCGGCCTTTCCCTTAGGCTTTGCCAACTTACGCCCAGCAGCAGACTCCAAGTCTGACTCGGGGACTTTGGGCATACTCGCTATCATCTCAGCGCGAACCTTCGCAGCCTCCTCTTCCGTCTCAGCAAGCAAAGCCTGTGCTGCAGCGCTCAATTCCTTTGGTCCATCGCGGGCGAATGTAAATCTGAAATTTGGAGAGGGGACCGCATTGAGTTCTGGGACAGGGCTCTTCATTGGAGTCGGTGAAGCTGGTACGGCAGCTGGTGGTGTGGCGGGCTTCGCAGGCTCTTGGTGGTTTCCCATCTTGAAGAAACCCAACCATCGTGCTTCGTCATATGGAGTTGCTGTCTTGTGATGATGCGCCGGGTGCATCTCCACGCCCTCAGGCTTTATGGGTGACCTCTGTTTCGGCGTCTTCGGCGTGCGGTGGGTTATGGAATTGAAGATAGACGAGAGAGGGCCTCGCGAGGTCTTTGGAGTCGGCGGCGGCATCATGGACTCGGTCTGTTTCTGTTCAAAGATCAGCATTGCTTCGTGGCACTTTTGATTGGCTTGAGATTGAAGCTGGTGTGCGAGGATTCGGGGTGTAAACAAACAACAAGCGTACCTGTGGAGAAGGCGATTCTCGGGCCATGCGAGACTGGCGCCGTGTAGACACCATTTCGATTGACTGTGGTTATTCAACTGGCAGCAGGAGTCGTTGAGGTTGCGATTAGCGAAGGGTTGGGGTGGGAAGGTAAAGAGGATGCGGAGGAGTCGGTCAAAGACATTATCCGAGCGCCAGTTCGTGTTGTTTACGTTTCTAAAATGCGTCCCCTAGCGACGGCATTTTAACCGAACACTGTATCCAACTACTGAACACGGGCTCGACGGCGCCTTTCGTATCGCTGAATTCATCACCTCAGGAATCATCCAAACTTCGTTGTGGACAAGGCTGACTTCTATCCGATCATCGTCCCTTCCTGTGTATATTCACGAGCCTTGTCACGAGGGCCCATCGGGCAACGTGAGTGCCCAGCTTCTTTCGGCAGCCATCTACTAACAAGCATACCTACTGTGGCGTGCGGAAGGCAGACCATTACTGACCAGATCGCGAGATTGAATAATGCATTCTCTTTTCTTCTACTGTGTAGATTCCAGAGAACGCTGAGGATAATAATAATGATGCTGTGCAAATGCCAAATTATCTCGGCGTAACATGTTAATTAACCCTGCCAATCTGGAGTATCCTTAACAGGTACACGAGGCGCAATATCAGTGAATCAGACATTATTCAAACTCTCCGAGCCTCCGTACTTCTCCTGCTTTACACATCTCTGTCATCTGTCGCATCTGCAATTCTTTTCTGTCACTCGCTTATCTGCACTTCCAACCACCATTACGATGCAGCTCCTTACCGTCCTCCTCCTAGCCATTCCAGTACTATCCCTCGCCAACCCTCAGTCTGGACTCATTGGCCTCGAACCTCTCGACCCAAAACTACTCACCGACCTCAACCAATACGTCCCCGCGAAGAGAAATAAATTCAAATGGGAGATTAAGCACACAGCGAAGGGAACAGAATGCTTGTGCCCTGAACCACAGTGCCCGTCCTATCTCAATGATGCCTCTGTTAGTGGAATTGCGGAATCGGATGACCTCGGGATGATGTCGCTAACAATACGTAGTTCAGTCAGTGCAAGTTCAACCACGCGATGGCATGTTATCAACGATCGAATGGTGGATGCCCTAAACCTTGATGCTGCGTTTGGAGACACTCTTGGAATAATCTGGGGTTCTGTATGACTTTTTAGAGGGCGTTCGTGTTTTCAGGTATATGGAAGAGCCTAGTTTTGGAACGAGAGTAATTGGAAAACAAGTTTGGAGTTTTTTGAATACTGTATTATCTTACTCCCACTGACGGTGGTGACGGAGAAATGGCAGCAGACGAACCACTCAGATATTTTCCAGATATCTGTTAATCATCAATCACAGTGTTTGAAGCAAAGATCGAGTTCTTCAGTGAGACTGGGTGAATGAGATGGATGTCCAAGATGATCAACCAGAAAGTAGACGAAAGTCTTTAGGGACTGATGCGCATTCAAGTTCAAAATCTTTCCTTCTTTCTCCTAGTTTCAGCAACCGACTCCAGCTTCATCCTGATACTTTGTTAACTGATTGTGAACAGCATTGCTCGCCCTTCTCCAACATTTAGCAACGTGGATGGCGGATTTATCAAGCCTGGGCTGTTATAGTCGCCAAAGTCTTGAAACGCGGTTCTAAATTTCAATCCAGAAAATGGGTTGGAGTGGATGATCAGTTGCCTCTGCACAAGATTCGGAAAGCTGCCCGTGGTGTCTCCCATCCCCGTCTCCAGCTGGAGAATTGAGCGTGAGATCATCATTGCCAAAACGCGCCACCATCAACCTAACAGACCCACCTCCGCAAAAAATTCCAAACAGCCTGAGCTTACACCAACATTCTCCACCACAATCGTGCACTGATTCACTTCATAACATGGTTTCGACGCGCTCTCATCCTTCGCAGTTCGATCTTCCCGAACATTCCTCACCTGCCAAATCCTCGCCGAGCAAACGCGCATCCAAAGAACCAACACCCTCCAGAGCCATCATGGTTACGACGCGCGAACGCGCGCGTTCCACTTCTGCGTGGTCGCATACCCCTTCCACCTTTACACTTGTCTGGCTTTTCATTTCCCTTCCGCTAGTCATTTGGGACACTGGCTATGTACTTTTGCGCCCTCACTCTATGCCCGGAGGCAAATGGCATGCTCCCATATTTACACCCTACGAGCTATATGGCACCGTAGATCACGTCTATGGATTTCCTGCCTGGGACAAACATGAGGGATTCGCTGGCGCGCAGGGCACTTTGAATGCGGTCGAAACAGCCATGTATGGTGTATACCTATACCTTGCATATACGTATGGAGTGGCAGAGGCAGGCAAGATGGGAAGAGGCAGTCCAGGTATTCTAGGACGAAGAAAGATGGTAGGACGTGAAGCAGGACTCGCAGTGCTCATTGGCTTCTCCGCAGCCGTCATGACGCTCAGTAAAACAATTCTGTATTGTGAGTTTTATCGTGTCCCCATGTGCGTTCACATTGGTTGATTTGGTTGATGTGCAGGGCTGAACGAGTATTATTCTGGTTTCTCGAACATTGGGCACAACGATTTTCAACAGCTACTATTTCTCTGGATCATTCCCAAGTAAGTCCTGTAACAGGTTTAGACTTGTGATCCAACAGCTAACGGTCGGCAGTGCTGCTTGGATAATCGCTCCCTCGTACATGATGTATGTCTATGGCGCGGAAATTCTACAAGGACTTGAACAGGCAGCTGGACTGCTTCAGAAGAAAACTGAATAGGATGGCATGAGGTCTTGGCATTAAGCGCTACATGTTCTAGAATGAATCTTACATGTACGAGTAGCTAGCAGTGCAAGAATGCAGTAGTCGGGTCCCCCCACTGAGATTTAGTGGCTTAGACAGGGGCAGGGTCTACTAGTTGCTCAAGGAAGAGCCTAGGCCGGGGCCGACCAACACACCAACACCTCTTTGCCTGCCTCTGCCTGTGCCTCCGCCTCTGCCTATGCTTTCTCACAGCTTCCGAGTCGCCTTGCAGACATCCCGTCAGTCTCTAATTGGCCGATAACACGATTGGTTCCGACTTCTGGCAGTCGGATTTGCCCTGCAGATGCACACCAGGACAATAAGAATCAGAGTCCCAGCGCCCGGCTTGTCGAGTTCCTGTGACTTTTCCCGCACGAGACTGTCTTTGAGTGCTCATGATATCTCTCCAAGTTCACTGTCTCATTGATCGCGTGTCTCTTGCATCGTGAGTTCTTATCGCGATAGGCGTTTCCCGTCTGCCCCTCAGCGTTTCCCGTCTGCCCCTCAGCTGCACTCCTCAGGTCCATCATTCGAAGGTCAAGGGAGGCAGCATCGAAAGTCCATTCTCACTCTCTCCGGTACGCACTCCATGTCAAGCCGCATACGCTCATACTAGCCGTCTTAGCATTCCCCGCATACACACTGTTGGCGACCCACTCAGCACCTCCACAAGGCTCGGAAGAAGCTCCTCGTCCCCAATCTCTTTACACCAGGAATTACAAGCCTGTGCAATCGTTTGACACGCTCCAAATACCGCTGTACAACCTCCCACCCAAGAAGCCAATTCACGAGACTGTATACAAACTTGTCTCACTCGTTTGTCTTACCCCTTATCGCTCCAAAGGTCAGAAGCTACCACAAACACAATGGACCTTTCCGACCTTGCTCCAGCATCTATAGATGCCATTGTCCATGAATCTAACGAAGATGTATCGACCCCCGATCCTCACCCTGCTCTCCCTGAGGGTCTAAACGACGGCCCTCCTGCAAAGCTCAAGGGCAGAAAACGACTGCTACATTCCCTCCAACGCATGTCCTCATCGCCTTCGCTGGCGAGAATGGGAAGAGCGCCCTCCTCGAACTACAGAACAGGAGGAAAAGCCTCCATATCCTGTGTCTCCTTGGCTTCGTCGAGCTCGCATGCTTACGGCAGCTCATACGGCTCCGATTTCTCGATCGGATTCTCTACGGCACCTACTTCGGTGGCTGGAAGCCCTGGGCCTGGTACACCATTAGCAGAGTTCTTCTGTCGACCTCGTGCTCGGACAGTAGGAAGGGACACGCCAGCATCAGTTGGACTGCCACTAGATTTGAGGCCCTCATCGAGGATGGGACAATGTATTTCAGGCATGGAAATGGAGCAGGACTACTTTTCACGTCCATTAATCAAAAAACAGCCTAAGCCGAAGAGAAGGGACAACTTCAATTTCTGGGCCGACATGCCCTCTGAACTACGCATCGAAATCATGAGCTATCTTCAGCCTCGAGAGGTGGTTCGATGCTCATCGGTCTCGAAATTGTGGCATACAATGTGTTTCGATGGTCAGCTCTGGCGGGATCTCGATACGTCCGACTTCTATCGCGACATTCCTGCCGATGCATTGGTGAAGGTCATTGCCTCCGCAGGACCTTTTGTTCGTGATCTGAATCTGCGAGGCTGTGTTCAATTACGAGAATTCTGGAACACCAAAGGCATTGCTGATGCCTGCCGGAATCTTGAGAATTTCACCCTGGAAGGCTGTCTCATTGACCGAACCGCAATCCACTCCTTCTTGCTTCAAAACAATCGACTGGTTCACGTGAATCTTTCGGGACTTGCTGGTGCCACCAACTCTGCCATGAAAATCCTCGCTACACACTGTCCCAAGGTGGAGCATTTGAACGTGACGTGGTGCAACAATATTGATACTCGGGGCTTGCGAAAAGTCGTGGAAGGATGTGTCAACCTCAAAGATCTCCGAGCTGGCGAGGTTCGAGGCTTTGATGACGAGTCTTTTATGCTGGAGCTGTTCAAGCGCAACACTCTTGAGCGTCTATTGCTCACTAATTGTGACAGTCTCACGGATGAGGCCTTGACCGTGCTCATTGAAGGCAAAGATGGTGAATTCGACTACCTCATTGACCGGATCAGTGTGCCACCTCGAAAGCTCAAACATCTCGACATCACACGATGTCGTCACATCACTGACCAAGGAATACGGCCGCTGGCTCACAATGTTCCGTTGATGGAAGGAATTCAGCTATCCAAATGCCACGCCCTGACAGACGCAGCCTTGAGCGACATTCTTCCCACCATGCCAAACTTGACCCATCTCGATCTCGAAGAACTAGAAAACCTGACCAACGCAACTCTCCAGACCCTGGCGGGTTCGCCTTGCACCAAGAACCTCTCCCACCTCAGCATTTCCTACTGCGAAAACCTTGGCGACACAGGCATGGTCCCAGTCATACAAGCATGTGCCAATCTCACTTCTCTGGACATGGACAACACCCGTGTCTCTGACCTGGTACTAATCGAAGCGGCAAACTTGGTTCGAACCCGCTCTCGCCTTGCAGGTCGTGGTCTCAATGCCTCTGAGCGTCCTGCCATCGGTCTCAGACTTGTCGCGTACGACTGCGCAAACATAACATGGTCTGGAGTCCGCGAAGTGCTCTCTCGAAACGCAGAAATTACCCACCCAACACTAGGATCACCGAGACAAACGTTCCCAAGAGAAATCATCCAGTTGAAGTGTTTTTACAATTGGCAACCTACTGTTGAGGAGCACACGAAGAGGGTCATGAAGGGAGACTTTGCTGCTGCAGCGCGCTTGGAGAGGAAGTGGGCGGATTGGATGATGGCTTCTGAAGAAGCTGGGGCGGGTGGTAGAAGGAGGAGACGCAGAGCAAGAGAGGCGCAGATGATGCATGCTGACGAAGAGGAGGGTGGGATGGCGGGGACTGGCGTTATCGGAAGGAGAAGGAGGGCGAGGAGTGGGCCTGGTGGTTGCGCTGTTATGTGATTGATTTTTCGGAGGGGCATGATTTAGCGGCATTATGGGGTTTGCGAGGTTCGAATTGTCATACTTGAAAGCCTTCATTTACATTTCCTTTCGAAGCACCACTTTATGCTGTTAGACGTACGTTCATCAACGTGTTAGTGGGACGATTCAAGGTCGGTTACAATATTTCATAAGCCAGAGACTGAATTATTAGATTTCACGATGTCAACATCACATTGGAAGGGAATATAATTGGGATTTTAACCTTGATTACCATCGGGCGAGTAAAACAAAACAAAACAACTGATGTGACTAAATTACACCCCACGACTTCGCTGGTGTTCCCCTCCCCTTACTAACGAGAATGGTCTGGCCGTCTGATGATTCCCCTTGTTTGCATGCGGTGCATGACGAGTTATGCAACCGATACATTACATTTGATGTAGTAGTCCACTTGACGTAGGAGGTAGCCTCACGAAATCCACACATCAGCATTTCAAACCTTGAGAACCGATATCCAGCGTTTATTTTTCCCTGCAAAATTTGGGAAGGTTATATAGCTTCGAGAATTTATTTGCTACCTATCCCTAGTATTTTTTAGGTGAAATGGGTTCGTTGTGTAGTGGTTGGTTGAAGATGATTTTTGATTTTTGATTTTTGATTTTTGGATTTATTGAGGATGCTTTGGTGAGGGGGGTTTGACTTGAAGTTTCTCTCTCCTAGGCCATGTGTCATTTTTGGAAGTCCGGTCTTTTGTGGATGGATAGGTGGGATTTGTGGAGGGAAGAGCGTGGTTCGTTTGGGTTTGGGAGTGATTTATTGGATTTCATGAGTAGAGGTTTGATGATGTTGTGGGTTTTCGTTTTATTGGTGTTTATTTACTAGGAGTTTGTAGTGATGTGAGGATATGTTTTTGGCCGGTATATGAAGTGACTCGAGCTCAAAGATTGGTTTTGAGATGGTAGCTTCCGATGAATCTGAGTTGAAGGAGGGATAGGGTTGAAGATGAAAGGTTGTGAACGGGTTCAACATCAGTATGAAATGTGACATTCAACATTCAGTTTGTGATACCTCCGTGCTGTCTTTTCTTCACCTAGCCATCTTGGAGATGCACTTAAAACGAATTTCGGGAGCACTCCAACAGCTCCGATTCCAACGTCAAAAGATTCCAGTGACAGTTTTCGAAGACAGCCGAGGGATGGCGAACATTGGCATTGTATGACTTTGATAGTGGATTGGTGAATCAAAAAATTATCTTGGTGGTACAGGAACGATGGCTTGTCCCCAGGGGCTATTCCCATGACCTCCATTCATGGCTACACAATGGCTTCATAGATTGAATGCCAACCCGAATATCTTGAAATCGAAGGTACCATAGGTTATGGAGTTCCTCAACTTTAGATTCAGATCGATCTCTTTCTGGCAATCCTCGAAGTCAGATTCGCCAGAATTTCATCAATCAATATCGATGACTAGTCAAAAGAGATGTACGCATTTGGAGGGTTTCACGGAGGGGCAGGGAATCGATGAAGCCCAGTGGCTTTGCGACTTCTCCCCAAACCGAAGGTATCATGAGCTTTGAGACACCTCAACTCAGGTATCGATACGTTCATGCCAGTTTTCAGTGCATACAAGGAAGCTTATTGTTCGGATGGTCAATCATTACCGGAGGATAAAGAATTCTGGGCCTTCCCATGTCGAGTGTCCTCCGATCGCTTTACCATCCTTCCCTCGATGTCCTTAGCAAGCTTCTGCTTCTGTTCCACGGTCAAACACTTTACTTCTCGTTCGCTCATCCATACGTTAACATCTCGGATCCTGTTGTCGCGGCAGTATTGAATCTGCCCTATAGGACCCCACATGCTCAAAGGATCGTCACAAACCATGACCTCAAACCTGACCGCTTGAATCTGAAGTGAGATAGAAAGCGCCGGTGTCAGCGAGGTAGAAACTCGACCTGTTTCGACACCATTTCTGGGACCCGGGCCTAATCGTGCCAGCTGGTCCAGCCAGTTTGTGTACTTGTCTGAATTCTCATCTCCAGAGAGACCGACTTCTTCTTTGCAATCAAGATAATTCGGTTTACGGCTGGCCATGAACATGATATCGCGTGGGAAGTACAATTCCAATGTAATCCTCAATTCCTTCAGATTTGTAAACTGGCCTGTCAGACCATAGTCCCAAATTGTACTTGCCCATGCTCTTGACCTTGCTGGGCTAAAGGGCGCTGATCCCACGGCCACTGGAAGACTGAGTTTCTGTATTGCTCGTACGCTCTCTGGCCTGATGCTCGCACAAAAGGCCTGAAAAGTGCTTGGATTGCGGAAGAGGAAGGTGTTTCCTGTATAGGGAAGACGATGACACTCTCGGTAGATGAGCCTACAGGTTCGTAAAGAGGATAGACTCAGTCGGTCACGCATCCGCCAGCACTCGAAGTTGACATTGAACTGGAACAGCTGGGGTTCCTGAGAACAGTGGTAATGTCTGGCCGACCATGATCCAACATGGTAACCCGTGCCAATATCAGTTTGGCCTCTGCGAGCGCTGAACGGAGTCCCCGTGGCTAACATTGAGGCACTCGAAAAAGAGGAATAGCTGTCACGCTCGGCAGCTGCACTATGACAGGTCTCGTTCCATAGTCCTTGTCCAAAAACGACGTCCTTCTTTTCATACCTGTCCACATGGCCCCAAGGCAGTTGCTCGACGTGCACAATGTTTCCAGTGAGGACATATTCAAATATACGAAGGCGTAATTCGGCTGGTAACCGTAGGAGAGGGGAGGCTTCGATATTATCTTCTGATCTGCGTTATGTCAGTGGCGATAACAAAAATGGGATGGGAACAAGTTTCACGTCTCTTGTCTGATCCGCTTTGTCTTATCTTCAACGGTGCTATGATCTTCTTCAGAGGAATTAAAGGTATGGCGTCTCTTGGTGCCAGTCGTCCGAGCCCAGTCACCAGGCAGCGAAGCTGTATAAGATATAGGAAAGTCTTTTGGGGCTGGATTGCCTTCTGGACGAGACATGATGGTGGACATGCATGTTTATGGACTTGGAAACATGACAAAGGATAGAACTAAAGAGGGATGTCGCAACGCGCAAGGCGACTCCGAAGCGTCAAGGCTGTTCAATGATGATATTCGGAGGTGCTATCCCTGCCAGGATCTTTAGCGCATGAAAGTAAGCACTCCCTTCCCGAAGAACTGCAGGTGGAGCGTGCTGGGTCGTCCTCAGTCCTCATCGTCTCCCAAACTGCTTTTCAAACAATCTTATTATCACCTCTGCCAACAACTGTTCCGCCTGCGATTGGGAGCGCCAGAAGCATTGGATGAAGGGCAACCACACGCTCAAATTGGAGATGCCATCGCCTCGGACTCGACAGCGCGACCAGCCAATCGAAGATAGCGTTGCCAGTACTTGGTGAACGGTTAGTCGTGCTACCGCTGCGTCCTCGGATGGCGAATCCGGGGAAAGGGGTAAATCAGAGAAATGAATTACTCTCTATCTACTTCTCTCTCCTTAGCTTTAGAATGCTTTCGACATCGACCGCCGCTACGTACTTTAGAAGTACATGTCGTTCCACCATCTAGGTCAAAGTTGTATAGCTTTTCAGAATGCTTTCGACATCGACCGCCGCTGCGTACTTTAGAAGTACATGTCGTTCCACTATCCAGGTTAAAGTTGTATAGCTTTTCAGAATGTTTATAATATCGACCGCCGCTATATACTAGAGTAGTATATATCGTTCCATCTAGGGCAAAGTTACATAGCTTTTGAGAATGTTTATAATATCGACCGCCGCTATATACTAGAGTAGTATATGTCGTTCTATCTAGGTCAAAGTCGTATAGCTTTTAAGAATATCCCTTAATTCCGATTCTATAAGGGTCTATAATATTATTATATACGAGCTCCCAATTTTTCTAGACCTAATCTTCGTAGAGGAAATACTAGCCGTTATCCTTATAGTAAAGGCTACGTAAAGAAGAATTAGAATATTTATACGACTACTTCTTAGTATTATTATATTAGATATTAGTAGTATTATTAACTCTATAGTACTATCTCTAGCTAGTATTCGGTATCCTATAACGTTTATAATTATAATCTAGGGTAAGAGGACTAGTCGACGGCTTAAAAGGAAAATTATATTACCTCGAAGTTATCTACGACTATAGTTCTTAAAGCTGGTTACTAAGCTAATATAATATTTTAAATAAATTCGAGTTATTAAAGAGATCTAGTAAGGTCGCGTATTTTCTAACTTTAATTATCTTATACTCTTCAGGTATGTAGGCTATACTATAAAGGTAGTAGAGAGTATAAATACTAAAGTACGCCTAGATAAGGCCTATAAGCCGATTTATAAAGATCTAGCTATAGCTATTAGAGTTAAAGATATCTAAGCTTATAGCTATTATTAGACGGAATATATATTATAGAAAATATTAAATAATTCTCTAGCTTTCTAGGTAGTAGGATAATCTATCTATATTAAGCTAGTAAAAGTATATATAAGCGCTACCTTACTAATTAAGGGCTTTAAGTAGAGATAAGACAAAATCCTCCTTAGTAATTCTTTATTAAAATCTACTTAGAGCCGCTAATAGTACGGGCTCGAACTATATAGGTCGGTCTTAGGTCGGGCTAGTTTAGGTTCTAGAGTTGGGTTTAAGGGCTATAACCCGAACTAAACCCGCACTATTAATACGTGAACCTAAACTATAGTTTACGGTTCGGGGCCTATAATAAAACTGTTTATAACCCGTACAAAAACCGTTTATAGCCCGTATATAATATATAGCTATGTATAATATAGTAGGACAATATTAAGGATTTAAGAAATTTCCTAGTAGTTCTCTAGTAGTTATAATTAATATAATTACTAAATTTAGAGGCATTTACTTAATTATATTATAAAACTAGTTTGTATATTAACTTTGAATTAAATTCAAGATAGAACTTTAGAACTTAAATACTTTCTCTATCTAAAAAGTCCCTATCCTCTTCATTCTTAATAATAAAATTACTTTTATTACTATTATCTCTATCTTCCTTATTAACCTCTATATTATCTAGTTCTTCTCCTTTAATATTAACTAGATTGATAGGGATACTAGTTACTAATACCTCTATACCGTTTCTACCTAGTATCTCCGATTTATTAAATAGATTACTATTTATATCTATTTACTACTTATCTAGTAGTACTATCGTCAAGTTTTCGTCGTTAAAATCGATAATCCTTAAATATCTCTCTTATACGTGACGTTTATTTCTAAATATTAGGTCGTAGGTATCTTTTACTAGTAATTCGTCGGGTAAATCTCTTCTTATTTCTTACTTAGCAGTTGGATATGCCTCCTACTAGCTAGTAGAACTAGGTAGTAGCGTATTCTATATTATAAACACCTTAGAAGTAGTAAGTCGATTACGTATCTATACCAACTTAGGTTAACTAAAGAATTATAGAGGTAAAATTGAGGATAGCTAGTCGGCCGGGCAATCTAGCTCCTATATAACGTATTCGAGACTACTAGGAGACTACTAGGGTTGCGTAGGTTAAAGGAGTAATAGTAAGAAATAAAAGGAAGAACTAACCTCTATCTCTAACTTATTAAAATATTCGTAGATTTTGTCTACCCAATTATAATTCGCTAGGTATACGTTTAACTTTTTATTAAGATATTTACTAATATTCTACTAGCCTCTCCTTATATTATCGAAGAGTATTTGGTAGTAGTTAGTATAGCGAATTACCGCCGCGATTATAAAAGTATACTATTACTCTTTCTTATTATACTTAGAACCTGAATCCTTAGAATCTTTATCCTTAGAACCTTTATTATTAGAACCTTTACCCTTAGAACCCTTAGGTTTATATTCCTTTTCGAATTTATCTATCTTAGTA
>QWZN01000213.1:0-40655 GCA_003693225.1 Venturia aucupariae | reverse complement strand
TATATATAGATAGAGGTTGGGTACTACTTTTAGGCTAGGGATATTCCTACCTACTAACTTTACCTAATATAATATAGTAGTTATAGCATAGGGATAGTATATAGTTATAACCTACAAGCTCTCTTGCAGGTTATAAATCAATTAGAATATACTATACTATTAACTAGTTCTTGCTTTATTCTTTGCTTTATTGTTCTTATTTTATTATTAACGTCAACCTATACCTATATACTTAATAGAATCTAGTAGAGATGTACCAATAGTATTAGTAGGAACAATATGGAAATTAATAATTCCTATTAGTATAGGAACCTTAGAAATACTAAGGGAAGAGGCTATACCTTTACTAAAGACAATATAATACTAGCCTAATATTACCAAATCTAAAGTAATTAGTATATAGGTTTATAGCGCTTAGAACTATAGTTTTCTAGTAGATAAAATTCCTACTACTCTAGTATTAGCTAGAATACTCTAGAAAGTATTGTCGAAGTAACAGGTATTAAACTAGTAGATTTCGACTTATTTAGAGGCTATATTATTATTTATATAGAAGGTTTTATTAAGAAAATATATAGCAGTATTACTAGCGAGTTGTAAGACTACTATAAAAAAGGATTTATCTTCTTATATAAAGATAGAAAATACTTTCTAGCATAGAAAGTTGTCCTCTAGGGAATTAGAACCTTTATAGTAATTAACTACTAATTAATAGGCCTTAATAGCCTTCGTTTTTATAAAATAGGATGGTTATAAGCTCTTAAATTTAGCGAAACTAGCTTTCCTTTTCTTAATTATATAGTAGTCTAACTGATATTTATCACTTTTATAAACAAAATATATTCCATTGCATTTATTTATCGTTTTTAGGCGGAAAGAGAGTTTGCTATTACGGTTTTTATAACGTTCTTATTCTATAAAGCGGTTTACGGGTCTTCTACGGCCTCAAAATCGTCTATTTAGTAGTTAAGACTATATCCTATTAGTATACTACTAAGATAGATTATTATCTTTAAACTTATTAGAAACTTAAGATTCCTCTTATAACTTAACTTGCGTATCCGGTTAAGCTGTAAACTACGTCTCTTTATTCTCCTCAAAGCGAATATTATATATTATTAGCGTAGCTACTAAAATAGTAGATCTTAGCTATTAATAAAGAGACTCAAATCCTTTAGCTAGATTAAAGATAGTATAGTAATAATCCTTGACGTTTACGTATATATTAATAGGGTAGTCGTATATATCCGATTCTGTCTTCTTAAGTACCTTTCTTAGTTTAGCTAGAAGGCTAATAAGAAGTTCTAGATACTTAAGTTTAGACTTCTCTAGATTTCTCTTATATTATTAAATAGGAGTAGTATTCCTCTACTCTATTAATAAGGTCTAGCGCCTTTTAGGAGTCCCGAAATAGTTGATAATAGTAGAGAGAGTTTCTTTTATAGTAGTATACCTTCTTTCAAGCAACTTATTATAATAGTAGTCTCTTACTTTACCCTTAAGTATTAAAGGGATAGTAGAAGCTATATTATACTCGTTACTCATACCAATCTTCCTATAGGTATCCAAAAATATCGACTATTTAGAGTTTACTACCTTAAATATAGTTAGACTATACCTTATGTCTTTCTAGTATAGTTTAGTAAGATTTATTAACCTTATAGTAATAGGGGGTATATCTAAGTACTTTACGCCTACTTGCTCCTCCTAAATACTATTTTCTAATAGTATACCATACTAGGGGTAAGGAGTTATAGGTTCTATAGGTAGTAGTATATCTAGAAAGTGTAGAAAACCTAGTAGCTAAGATAGCTAAGGAGCTTCTATTATCTTAGGCTATTACAGAAGTATAAAACGATCCGGATTTCGCTTTCTCTCGAAAGCAATATTGCTATAGTTGAGATTGCTATAGCCGGGTATAGGTAAAGTAGAGGTAATTAGTTTCTTAGAGGTAGCTAGTAAGGTAAAGGAAGAGTTTATTATTAATAGCAAAAGAGGTCTTTAAGGAGTTTACGACGTTATAATTATACTTATATTATACTCTCTTTCAATACTAAGAGTAACGTTATTAAGTTATAGATATAGTAGTAATAAGGGATTATAGGAGGATAGTAAGATAGATTTAATTCATACCTTAAGTACTCTTAGGCAATTCTTATCTACCCTTTTCTATATCCTAATTATCTATATCCTAAAAGAGTTATAGAAGTTCTCTTTTACTATTATTTAGCTCCTCTCTTTACTATATATATATACTTACTATACTATAAATCCTTTAAGTTCTTCTTAAGAACTGAATATAGTAGGAGATAAATCTAAGTTTAAGTATTATCTCTTAATATAGAAGGATTAGCTTTTAAGTATAACAATTTTGCTAGGACTGTAAGGTAGGCGTATAGGTACGTTTACCGCATTCGAGGTAGCGTATTGTTATTTATCTAGTTAGTCTTCTAAGTTTAGGTAAGTTACTAGGGATTAAGGGTCCTTGTTTAATTCTAGCCGGTCGAATATAGTAAATTAGGTTATTGGACTACTATAAGCTAATTTACTAATAGTTTTCATATAGATAGTAACCTCATAGATCTATAGTAATAATAACTACTAATTAGTATTAGTATATCTCTACTGGATTCTATTAAGTATATAGGTTTGGGTTGACGTTAATGGTAAAGTAAGAATAATAAAGTAAATAAAACCAAAGAACTAGTTGATAGTATAGTATATTCTAATTAATTAATAACCTATAAGAGAGCTTATAGCTTATAACTATATACTACTTCTATAATATAACTACTATATTATATTAGGTAAAGTTAGTAGGTAGGAACATCCCTAACCTAAAAGTACTACCCAATATCCATCTATATATACTAATATATAGGATAATGTTATCTAAATAATAATATAAATAGTAATTTGATTTCATATCAAGTACTAGTAATTACGTAAAGAATACTAGTAATTGCGCAAAAATTAAAAGTACTAGCAAAGTTACTAGGAAAGTTACTTACTAAGGTTAATAGTAAGAAGGTCTTGAAGACTATAAAAACGAAAGCTAAAAACGTAGTTACTAGCGTAATAAGGAAGCTATATTACTATAAACTAGGAGGTATTTTTAACTTGACTTATATATTCTATTTACGTATTCTAAGTAGTTTCCTAGTAGTCTAATATATATATAGTCGTTGCTCTACCTAAGATCCGTTGCTACTAGTAAGAGACGAAACTCCTTCTCCCTAAAATACTACTCTACAGACTTATTTATAAGGTTTCTAGTAATCTAGAAAAAGACCTTAAATTCTAGAGGTTTATGCTCGAAGCTATCTAGGAAGTAGCTAAATACTTTCTTATTAGCTTAGTTAAATGTAGTTATTATATTCTTCTAATTCTTTATAGTAGCTTACTAGTAATAGATACCAATCTGTATACAATTCAAGTAAACAAGTTACTATCTAGGTTAAGGATATTTAATTGGTAAGGAGGATTCGAGGCAAGAAATGATTAACTATAAATAAAAGTTAATAGTAGAAGTTCTAAATGAAATAAAAGTTAATAGTTAGAGTTTAGTTCGGAATAGAATAAAAGTCAATAGTTGTAGTTCTAGATAAAGTTATATTGAAAGTTCTTATCTACCCTTTTAGTATATATCTATTATAGTTATATTATGAAAAATTAATATATCCTATACCAATTCTCTCTTTTAATAACTAGGAGACTACTAGAAGAGTACTAGGAATCTCATTCTATAATTAAATTAAAAATGATAACAACTTTCTATCTCTACTCTAGTTTTATTATACTTATACTTCTTAGTTGAATCTATATTTCAGTTTATATTTTTGTTTAAATATTTAATAAATTTATTTAATTTAAACCAAATAAATATAGAGTATTTATCTAGCTATAGAATTACCTTAAACTATCCTAATATATTGATTGAGTAAAGATAAATCGATCTATTATACTAGAGAATATATATTTCAATATTATTAACTAATTATTATATTATTTCTCTCTTATATCTATATACAAAGAGCCTTATTACTATTAATAAACCTAGCCTAGTATATTTGCCTTTATATATATATAAACGTATATAGCCTATATACTTAGAAAATATAATCTCTTTACTACCTACAGACCTCTCTATCTCTATACGCAAAATAATTAACTATTACTCTTACTTTAAATAGCTTCCTCATTCTTCTCTACTATTGTTCCTCTAGCCTCCAATTATTTTCTAATTATAGATAAAGACCAGAACGTTTACTAATAGACTCGATCTAATACCAAATAATTTATAACCTAGTAGACTTCTACAACCTAGACAACCTAGTATAAGTAAGAAATGCGTTAGAAGAAACTAGGTTTTTTACTTTTATAAAAAAACTAACCTAAAACTAATCCAAACTATTAAAAATAAACCGAGCTTGAACTAAACCGCTTAAACCTAAACCGTTTCTAGATTGGGTCCCGATCCTTACAATCTAATCTAACCCGTACTACTTTCAAGAAGATAGTAGGATAAGGACTTTTTTTTTTGTTATTACTTCTTACTTGCTAAAGGTACGGTAGTAAGATATAGAACTTAATCGACTATACTTAGGTTAAACTCTACTAGTAATATATAACTAGATTGGATTAGGCTTTGTATTATATATATATTTTAGAAAAGGGGACTTAGACTTAAATAATAATTAGCGGGTAATAAGCTACTAAATCTTTAGGGCTTTTATAAAACTTAGTCTTGTCTATTATGTATTTCTTTTCTAGATCTGTCCTAAGGACCCTACTTTCTTTACTATTATATAGTAGCTAAGTAGCTAAGATTGATAGTAATCCAAAGCTAGATTACTATACTTATCTCGCTTATAAATTAGAGGTCGTACTAGGGTGATTTCTCTACTATTAAGACGTTTCCTAGTAGCTACTATACTATAGGCCCTATCTAAATACGACTACTTTAAACTTAGACTAGAACTATTAACCTCGATCTATAGGAATACTTGACTTAACTATCTTGAACTCGAACTTTTATACTTAATACCCAAAGAGCTAATTTAACCGGGAACCAAGGTATTATCTATATAATAGATTACTAAAACGGAAAATATTTTGCAATACTTACTAGCCTACTCCCTACTTGAATCTATTCCTAGGCCCGACCTAGTAATAGATTACGATAGAAAATATAAATATAAAAAAAATTAGACGGCTCTTCTTTTACTAGGTAGTACCTGGAACTACCCCTCCCGCTAAACGATATAGAAATAGACTAATAATACGAGTGATAAGGAATAAATACTAGGGTATAACCTTATTAGATATAGCCCTTACTACCTTCTACTCTTACGAACAGAGATTATTACTAAACTATTCCTAGTAATATAACTCTTTTTAAAATCTAAACGCGTATACCTATAAAACAAACCAACTATTGAGTCTAATAGTAAGCCGACCCCGAATTTATCTATATCCGCGGACTCGCCTATATCTCTTGATTCTAACTATATTACCTTTAAAGATATTGAAGAACTTATTAGAATAGTAGTAATTTATCCTAACCCTAGTAATAATAGAGAATATTTCAGTCCTTTTTGTATCAAAAATTATACTCTTAGACCTAATAAATAGTTTGATAGTAAAAATATTATGGCCTTTCTTACTTATATTAACGAGACTTTTGAAATATATAAGGTTATTAATAAGAACTATTAGATCTCTACCTTAACCCGCAATATCAAGTCTAGTCTTTTAGATAAAGTGAATTTTTTTTAAAGATACTAAGAAAGAAATTAGGGGATACTATATAAGATACTTTGCAAAGAATATATAGCTAATAATAATCGCTTATAAAAAGAAACAGCCGCTTACTTCAAGGAACTTGCTATTTAGATCTTAACCGGATACCTGAATATCTAAGACTTTATTAAAGAATTCAAGACTTATTACCCTACCGTTATTAAGTCTAAGGAATTAACTAGTTTATCCGTAGCTAAAATCTTCCTTGATAGCTTACCGGAAAATATACGTAAATAGGCTAATCTATCTCTTAATATTAACCCTTAGAACCGTTTATTATATACAGTATCACCTCGTTTTAAGAATAAAAATAGCGGCCACACGGTAGTAGAATATACTAGGGTTATTCTTAAAACGATTTGTTACGTATTCAGGTTACGGAGAAGGAATAGCGCTATACCGTATTAGAACAACTTTTTTTTAAGATTATAATTAGGCGAGTACTATTTCTACACCTAAGTTGACCATTTGTACCCCCAGGATCCTTTGGATTATACCCGCCTAAAAAACAGTATCCTCCCCTCTAGGATCTAGGGCCCTTAGGGCCCTAGCTTTAATACCAGCCGTTAAACTGGCGTACAAGTCACGGCGATACATAATATTATAGTAGTAAGCTTCGTATTTCATCTCCTATTACAACCATGTCAATAGCGCTAACCCCTATTAAGACAATATATAAACTCAAACTATACGGCAATCGACTCAACTTAATTAAACGCGAAAAAACGGCTTAAAACTATACCAAGGCCGCTCAAAAAACGGCTCAACTTTGAACGCAAAACAGCTCAAATTTGAACGTATTAAATATATTAAAACAGCTCATTTCAACGGCTTAAAACCATACCAAGGCTACTATATATATAACTAGTAGCCTCAACCCTCAAAACCCTCTATTTCTGCCGCAATTTGTATATTAAGTAAAGCTAGTTTATCTTATAGGGTTTTTACCCTCTCTTACCGTATAATCTCTACGTTTGAAGCCGTATTTGAAGCCGTATTCGATACCGTATTCGATACCATATTTGATACCGTGTTTGAAGCCGTATTTGATACCGTGTTTAATAACTTTACAAGGTCTCTCAACCGTTTATTCTCTACTTTTTGAGCCTCCGTTAATCGCGGCCGGCCCCGTAGCCTCTTTGTAACCGTTTGTACTTATAACAATACTAGAGTAGATTATAAGGCTACCGGAGTAGTTTATATGGCCGTTTGTACTATAGGAGCTCGTAGTCGCTTTCGTAAGGCTTCTACGGCGTCAATGGCCGCCGCAATTAAGGAAGGAGGTAGAGAGAGAGACGATTCTCGTAAGGATTATAGTAATATCTACCGCGGTCGTAAAGCTATTAGTAGTGAAGTCTTAAACCCGTAATCCTATATAGGCTCAGGCGTAACCCGGCTTTGAGTAATCTCTCGATACCGTGAAGCCGTTTAAGCTACTACTAATATATCCCTCTCTTATTACCTTGAAGCCTACTACTACCGGTAGTTTTCTACTTTAGTAACCGCACGATCGATTGAGGCCTAGCGACGATATAATTGCGGTATAGTATTACGGTAAGTATGTTCAACGGCGGATAGATCGCGTAGATTCGTACCTCGAGGCAAATTGCGTGAAGATTGAGGGCTAGGGCCTTACTACCGGCGATTCGGAGCGCCTTTTAGTCTACTAACTATCTTTGCTATATATAGATTACGTTTATTACGAGGATTTACTATCTCGAACAGCTGCTTTATTCGAGCTACGGTCTATCTAGTAGTAAAGTTAGTAGTAAAGAGGGTGATTAGGTTGCCGTCAAAAGCCTCGCTGTTAAGATAGCGATGTATTATATAATAGTAGGGTAATCCGTAGACGCGCTTCTACCTATAGTTACAGTTTTTATCGTAATCGCGGCTGACTGCGATCCTGTATTAGCGGAGGGCTAGTTTAAGGCCAAGTAGTATAATCTCTATAGTTAGTTAGTCTATAAAGAGCCTTACTTTGACTAGATTAACTAAAGCCGGTATCCTCTTAATAGTAATTACTAGTACCGTGCGAAGCTCACGAAACTCGCGGTTAATATAGATTTTGATACGTTCAACCACGTTAAGTAGATCGCCGAAGGAGCTATATAAAAACGACTTGACTATATAATAGCCGCCCTTAAGGCGCGATGTTACTATATTGCCAAAATACTAGTAACGTAAAGTCTAAAACTTTACTATTATTGTACGTAGAGGCTCCTAGTAGACTTTGAGGTAGTTAACGAATACTAGGTAACGTCTATATTCCTTATATATAAAGTTAAGCCTACTTCGCTATTTACCCTTAGTAGTCGTAGAAATGACTTCCTACTATCGTTATAAGGCCAGTTTTCGATTATCACGTACTACTTATACTTCGTCGTCGGTAAGGTCTAAGTAGAGGCGCTAGGTAAGGTTAATCTACTTTAAAACGTTCTGGTTAACGTGGTAGAGGCAGAGAAGTTGTACGGCGTCTAGGTAAACTTCCTTAATAGCGTTACCAATATAACTTGCGCCATCGCGAACCTAGACTTCTAGTATAGGAGTGAAGCCCTCCTCGTCCTCGTATATTACGAGGTCTCTAAACTATTCAACTACCTAGGTCTAGGTATTATTAGTCTCTTTATTTACGAAGTAGAATACTGTACTCAAGTTACTACCTATAGTATTTTTGCGACGCTTTGAGATAGGGACAACCCCTATAAAATAGATAAGTAGTATGCCAAATCGGTTCGTTTTATACGTAGTATTGGTAAAGACGACTTCAAAGTAAGTCCTAGCAAGTATAATCTACTTGTTATATACAAAAAATAGCTTTGTAATACGCCCGAATGAGTCTCTAGTACTATATATATACTATCCAGTCTAATTATACTCGAGGAGGGTAAAGAGAGCCTGAATTGGCGTCAATCCTTAAAGTCTCTACTTGCGTAATAGGTATCGTACGTTGTATACGTTAGAGACCTTAGCCCTAGAGCCTCTCTTTTCCAGTGCTTCTATAATGAGTTTGAGAGGGATACTACTAATAGATTGGTTCTTAATAAACGCTATTTTAGTAGGAGAAAGCCTACGATAGCAAGGGTAAACGGAGGGATCGAGGGAAGTAGGGTAATCATTATAGTTGGCTATATAACAAAGAGTCTAGATCTATACAGGACAAGGTCAGCTTTATTCGTTTATTTAAGAGGTAGAGGTGGAGGTAGAGACCTTATTACGGCTATCTTACCGTTGTACGTATATACGAAACGGATACCTTTTACCTCGAGAGTAACTATCTCTTACTAATACCGTAGTAATAGGCTTTTCTACCTTGTCGTATTCAATATACACACGGTATTATATACCTAGAGGATTGTATTTCGCTCCTGTACTAATACGAATACTATAGCTATATTCTCTACTCCAACTTAAAACGTATACCTAGAGCTCGTCGAATAAGTCCTATTCAAGGTTATCCGGTAGTAGTAGAAGGTGTTTATAGATAGCCTTATCGTTAGTATTATCCTTAAATAGGTATACTAAATCGTTAATCTCGTCGCCTTTATTAGTAGAGAACTCAATTCGCTAGCGCTTAATAGCTACCCTCTCGATCGGGTAGAGGGCGTCAATTTCGTCGGTAGTGTCTAGTTCGATACCGAAAAGATCGCGCATCAATAGGGAGGTAGAGGGGAGCACGCTATATAAAGCTATAATAATAGTAAGTAGTAGAAGATTGATTGAGATTGATTATAGTAGTAATATAGAGACTTTACTCGACAATATAATAGCTCAATTAGCTAAAACCCCTAGTATAGATCACGGAACGTACGCGTAATCTCGGGTCCCTATACTCCGAACGCGGTAGTAGCCCGGGCGTTAATAGACTACAAATCCCCGGCTATACCTACTTCAACCTTTAATCCTCAAATACCTTCTTATCTTTCCTACCTTTCTTACCAAATTTTGGTAAGGAAGGTAGGAAATCTAAGCTTATATTTGTATTACTAATATAATAGTAGGTAAGCCTAGTCTTCTTATAGATAAGTAGGTCTCGTATACTAAATATTAGCTACTACTCTCTATTACCTTATATACGACGTGGTTCTACAGTCGTATACAATCTAGGCGGTTTGACTACCTAGATTATAGTAGGACCCGCTATTACTACAATTGCGTATAGATTGAGCTATAGATTGAGCTATAGATTAAGCTATAGATTAAGCCAAATAGCTATAATACGATACGGTCGTACGTAATATAGGCGGTCTAACCGCCTAGATTGTAGTAGGACCTACTAATACTATAATTGCGTATAGATTGAGTCAAATAGCTATAATACGATACGGTCGTACGTAATCTAGGCGGTCTAACCGCCTAGATTGTAGTAGGACCTGCTATTATTACGATTATATATAGATTGCGTATAGATTAAGTCAAATAGCTACAATACGATACGGTCGTATACAATCTAGGCGGTCAGACCGCCTAGATTGTAGTAGGGTCTACTAATACCTTCTTTGCGTATAGATTGAGCCAAATAGCTTTATTTCTACGTAGATTTACTACCATGGCATTAGACTTTGAGGGCATGGATTAGGGTTAGGGTTAGAGTTAGGGTTAGGGTTAGGGTTAGCTCCTAACCCCCTGGTTTTAAGGGGGGAGACACTGTTTTTTAGGCGGGTATAATCCAAAGGATCCTAGGGGTACAAATAGTCAACTTGGGTATAGAAATAGTACTCGCCTATAATTATACTAAACTAAACGTATTAAATATATTAAATTAAGCTCAATTATAACGCTTAAACTATACTAAGGCTACTATATAAGCTATAGTACTACTAGCGGCCTCTTAAGGCTTTGGAAGGAATCCGTGTAATATACCTTGTATAACTACCTTTACCGACTTATTAAGCTATAAACTATTTAACTCTCTTGTAGTATCAGCCTTAATAGCTTTAGGGACTCGCTATTACTACTCTATTTAGTATATATAATAAGAGTCTTATAAGCTTTAATAGCTACTTCTATAGAGACTATTAGTAGAGGCTTAAAAACGTTATCTTTATCCTCGTTACTACCCTCTATATAGCCCTCAAGGATCTATTTATCTAAATTACCCTCCTTATTATAGATAACTTCCTCTAGCGCGTTGATTAGTTCGTCTACTATTAGCAGGGTTTACATAGTTATATAGCGTGCTATACGGCTTAGGAAAGACGCTAAAATAGCTCTAGTAGAGGTAAGGGTCTTATCTAGTAAGTTGGCTTTATTAGTAACTATATTTATTTAATTCTAAGGGCTAATTGGGGCACCTAATAACCCGGATTTAAGCTAGTAATATATAAAGGTGCCCTAAGTAATATCTTGATACTAGGAATTAATTGCCTACCAAACTACTTTTAGTATATCTATCTCTTTTATAGGGTCTCTACTATTCTCTACTATCTTATATAGATATTTAAGCTAGTAGCGCTTCTAGTATACCTTAAACGCGGTAATAATACCCTAGTTAAGTAGTTAATAGCGTAAGGTAACGTTTGGAGGGAGGAAGATAACACGTATATTTATAAGAGGAGTATTCTATTGGAGGTATTCTATAGCAGCGACGTGTACGGAGAAGTTGTCTATAATAAGTAGGACTTTACTAGTAGTTTATTAGCTAGACCTTCCTATTAGTAGACTTACTTACTGTGACTAACTACTATCACGAATACGCTTATTAAAACACTCTAAGTATTTAATTATAATAGCTATATTTATCTAGGCTTTCTTGTCGGCGCGCTACTTAACGCCGAAGTTCTTGATTTTAATATTTTTAAAGCAGCGAGGATTAAGCGATGAGTTAATTATCTATATAGGGTAATAGTCTAAGCCTATAGCGTTAACTATATACTAAATTATTATCCTCTACTTACTAATCTTAACGCCTAGTAATGGTTTTATAGATAATAAACTATTAGGAACTGCCTTAAAGTATAAACCCGTCTCGTTATAGTTAAAGACGTTATTGCTAGAGTATTATATAATAATTACTTATATAGCTACAATCTCTTCGTCTATATTAATAATAAGTACGCTGCCAATTTCGCTATACTTCTTACCCTAGATAATACTATAGAGGGTTTAAAAGTAATAAAGCTAGCTATTACTAAACTTAATACGCTATTAAGGGTCCTTACGCTAGGTCCTATAAATCTCTATCCTATTATAAAAGATCTTTGCCTTATAAACTAGAAGCTATTAGCTAATTAGCACGTTACCTTTGTAGCGACGAGTCTACTCAAAGAGAGCGCGTTTAAGGACCTCTAACGGTCTCTACCGTTAACGGTATCGCTAGCTAGCTATAGTAGTAGCGCGAGGATTGCTATTAAACTGTTGATCAAGGTATTAATTCTATAGTAATAGCTATTTAGAGACGGTGCCCTAATTAACTATAATATCGAGTATAGATACTGCCTAATTAATTATCTCTTTCTATAAGGGCTTTGGGGTATCCTTATAGCTAAAGTAAAAGGCTTAAAACGCCTTTTTATCGGCTACTATATACTACCGGCGATGCTTACGAGGGTTGTGAGGAATAGAGGATATAATAGAGGGTTTTAAGGGTAATAATAGTTAATTATTAACGAGAATCTAAGTTACTTCAGTTATATATCTATTAGGATTTTTTGATATTCTGTGGCTAGTACTACAGCCTATAGCTAAAGATTATTTAGACTAATTAGAGGCCTTAGAATATAAGAATGTAGGGCAAAATGTACTAGAATATACTAATTTACGGGGTATAGGGGTCCTCGCTACCAAAATATTCCGTCCCTAGGCCTAATATAGAATATGGCAAGGATATTCTTATATAGGTCATTCTTATAATGAGATGATACTATAGTAATATTACTAAAATTATTTTCGAAGTTGAACGTATTATCTAGGGTTATATTAATACGCTAAATTTTATAATTAATCTCGAAAAGGGCGCTAATCTAAGTAATTTCATCAAAGAAACTATTTTATAATAGGATAAATCTAAAGCTAGAAAGGATTATTTAGTAGTACCCCGACTCTAGTTTAAAACTTCAAAAATCCTTATACTATTTAAGTTAATAAGAATCTCGGAAAGGATCGTCTTGAATACTATTATAGAATATACTAATCTACTTATTATTACGGCTAGGAAAAGCGCTTAGGAATTTACTCTACTCTAGAAATAGATCTATAATAACTTTTCAAACCTAGATAATTAGGAAAAAATAATATTCTAGCGTTTTATTAAACAATATTATAACGCTCCGTTATTTATAAGACCTATATACTAGGCCTATATAACTAATAAACTATACGATTGCTGTTTCTAGGCCCGGCCTGGATATAAAAAGAGACTATAGTAATAATATTAATCTATACTTGCTAGATAAAAGATAGCTACCTTTAGAAATACTATAGTATTCTATTCTAGCTCGTAGAATCTATTCTATTACAAACCTATTTTGTTCCATCTTGTACAAATAGAGCTATAATAACTGCTTTAAATTTTCTATCTTATTCTTTTACTCTATAAGCACTATTTCGATTATAATAACTAGGAATAGGTCTTTATTTTTTTCATTCCTAGGCCTGACCTAGTAATAAATTTTACCCCTTATATTATTATAGATCGACAGATTTTTTGGCTAGGGGGGTTGTTAAATTTTCGTATTATACTTTTACTATCTTCTATTTATATTAATAATATTATTTAATAGTATTGAATAGACTAGTAACCTGGCTATACTTATATATAAGTAAACTAGCCGTACTTATATATAAGTAATCCGGCTATACTTATATTTAACATTTTAGCGCCTATTTAATACTTAATATAGGTACTTAGGGATAACTTTCCTAGCTTACTCTTTTACTTTCCTATTAACTTACCTCCTTAACTTACTACCTTCGACACTTTTAATATGCCGTTACTTACGAAATTATAACTACTTAAACCTAGGAAAAAGAAAGGACAAGGTTAAGAATAGAGACGCGTATATAGAGATTGGTAAAGGAGTAAGAGTAAGAGCGCGTACGCGTAAGGGAAATTCTAGTATAAGGATAGAAACGGTTGGTATCAAGGGTTTCTATATTAAGGATTCCAAGCGGAGGAAGTAATAGAACGCCTATACTAAGAATACTATCTAGAGTACCCTCGTTAAGACTCCTAAGCGGAGAGAGTAGAGGTACTCTAATACTAAGAACGCCGCGCGTCTCTAATAGAATATTAGCGTTGGGAATAAGAAGCTCTTCTAGCCGATTATAACGGAGCTAGTCCTCCCCCTTATTTAATATATCTGACTTATAATTAAGTCTTAAAACGATAGACATGCGGAAGGTTATAGAGATAACTAGTTAATAGACTCTAGATAGTATAAGGAAGTAGATTCTTTATTTTAACAACGATAAAGACCGTTAGAATGCTTATACAAAACTTTTTAGCCGCTGGTTAGTATCTAAAGATAGCTTAGAGGTATTTATAGTTATACTCTATAAGCTTTTTAAGAAAGACTTATCTATTTAGAAAGGTATTAGTACTATAATAACTTTTTAGGAAGCGTAGGATAAGAAACTAAAAGATCTAAAAGAAGCAGCTACTAGAAGTAAGAAGATGGAGAAAAAGAAGGATCGAGTAGTATAATAAATCCGAGTAATTCTAAACTTGGAAGTACTGTAATATTAGAGTCCTTAGGGAGGATAGACTAAGAAAGAGGTAGATTTACTTTTAGACTCCTATCTCTCTCTATTAGTAGACGGACTAATAGAAAGTATCCCTAGGGATATAGTATCGTAAATAGGCCGAGACGCTATCTAGAAACTATCCGCCTGTATAATTTTTTACTATAGTTATTACTCCTTTGCAAAAACTATACGGTTCCT
Organism: Venturia aucupariae; assembly: GCA_003693225.1. NCBI lineage: Eukaryota > Fungi > Ascomycota > Dothideomycetes > Venturiales > Venturiaceae > Venturia > Venturia aucupariae. The sequence goes on along the minus strand of QWZN01000213.1, from coordinate 25,973 downwards.
TAGTTAGGTAATTTATACTTGTATTACGGACCTAAAGTAAGGTATTTGTAGGACTATACAATTATAGGTAGTAGATATAGTATTAATAGAAAAACTATTAGTAAAAATAAATATATACAGCTATGTTTAGAAAACCAACGCGGTAAATTTGAACTAGTAATAGTATAACCTGAAAAATAGTATAGCGCCGGTCGATATAAGGAGTAGCTAACTCTTTATCCTCTAGTCGAATATAGAAAAATTGCTACCTAGAACCAAGTACCTCAAGTTACTATTATAGATCTTATCTATCGGAATCGTCTCTTAGGATCTATTAATACTTATAATAGAGATATAACTCTTACTCCGCGTACTTTATTAAGAGCTAGCCTAGAAGTATATTAGGGATTTTTACCTATCCCTTCTCTAAATTTCCTCTCTCCTAATACCCTAGCCCCGTTCTTTGCTACTAGAAGTAAGAGTCTAGTACTAGGGCTATCTAAAAGTAGTAAATATCTAGAATATTTAGACGACTCTCGCTTTATATTAGGTAATATAGATAATATAGGCGCACGTTTAATAGTAATATTACAATCTAAGCGAGGTTAGGATCTTCTCTATTCCTATCTAGATAACGCTTCTACTAAGAAGTTTATCGTCCTAGTAGAAAAAGATAACAAATTAAATACTATTGCTACTTGATATAACTATACTAAAACCTAAACAAGTACCTACGGAGTTAGAATAATCAAACTACGTAGAACGTTTATAGTAGATATACTCGAAGGGTATATAAGTCTATTAGTCTTTAAATTTGATCTAGAGCCTTATTTGAACTTCTAGTATAAATTATAGAATTTATATAAGTACTAAATCTAGTAGAATTCATTATAGACCTACGTTATAGTAATTAGTTTCGATTAGATTACTGTCTAGCTACACTATCTAATATAATATACGTCTATTCTTTCTGTTTCTAGGCCCGGCCTGAATATAAGATTTAACTAGTAAATAAGGTTCCTACTAACAAAATTCTAGAATAAGATCAGATAAATCTTTGTAATAGAATCTTAACTTTGGATTAGAACAAGTAATAAAATAGTATTAGAATAACTCGAAACTGGATAGAGCTATACTCTACGTAGAGGCTTAACTAAAAGCAAAGGCATGAAATAAAGTAATAAAGGAAATAAGTTAAAATATAGTTAGTATTCTAGTTCTCATAGTTAACTTCCAACTACCTTAGAAGTTCTAGTATATATAGAGCCTTATAAGATTACATGCAAGGCCTCTATACCTCGGGACCACGTAGGTGCTACGGGATAGATCTGTGGCTACTACGTAGTAAGAAAGACATGGAATGATTATCTACTAGATAGATAGAGATAGTAGTATATTAGATAGTAGAGTATTTAGTTATTAGGATAAGTAATATAAGTCCCTTAAGAATACGCTTAAATCTATAGGTCCGCTTAGTAATAGCTATGAAGGAGTATTTAAAGACTAGAAGAATCTAACTATTTAGAAACTAGTTATTCTTAAATCTAAAATATATTAGTACTATTAACGCGAAGTCCGAGAAAAGTCGAACGTAGGCTAGAATTATACAATATACTATAGGCTAGGCTAATAAGTAATACGTAAGTCTCTCCGGTACTAGCTACTCTATATTACTCTACGCCTAGACCGTTAGTTCTAGCTTGTTATATATCTATATTACTCCAAATATACGCGCTTAGGCGACCGGACTAGCTTTATATACCTAGACGTCAATTTGTTTGGAGTAGTTAAAAAGTAGTACGGTATAGATACGGTCTAAGGCTCCTTAACGGTAACTAGTAAAACGAATAACAACTATACTATACTTATACTAAGAATATATAGAGATAATAGAATTGCTAACTAGCTTTAACGAAAAAATAAGCGCGAGGCCAAGGGTAGTAATAGGTTTGTTATAGAGATAGTAACTAATATATACTAGACCGCTGAGGATATAACGTACTTGGGTACTAATTAGAAGAAAGTAGTATACCCGGATCTAATAGTCCGTATTACCTACTCTTTATAACTATACGGTTCTACCGGTCCTATAAAAGGTACTCGTATTATAATGTTGCTTTAGTTCTATAGTATTAATCTTAATTATAGAACTTTAGAGATACTTAAAGGAGAGATATAGGACCAAATTTTGGTAGCGTACCGCGATTTCACGGCTGGCCTAGTAACTCTATTAGAACTGTCTATTAACTACGGACAAATCCCCTACCTATTCCTAGTTTTGACTTAATACCCTACTTCTAACCTAATTATATAAGCCCTTATTGGAAAGGTAAAATAGAATACGCCTATAGTAGTAGCTATAGCCTAAAACTTAATTTAATCTAGTACAACTAAAAACCGTATATATACTAAATAGGAGGAGGAAGTCTCTACGACGTTTACTAGAAGATTTTAAGAGATAATAAAGTTAAAAATAGCTATTTTTAGGGATAATTTGTTCTTTAAAAACTAAGTCTAGCGTAGGGGGTCTGGCTTAAAACCTCTACCGGATATAGAGAAGGAGAAAGACTATCAAGGTTTTGATATTATATAATCTATAGAAGGCCTTGGCTATTCTACTATTGACTTAAGAATACGACCTATTTAGGATTAATTAAACTAGAGAGAGAAATCCTATTACTAGGCCCGGCCAAGTAATAGATTATTTATAACGAAGATTACTCTCTATTTAGTCGTTTCTATTTTAAACTTATTATTATTTTATTTTTATACTTTTAACACTAGAAGAAGTCAAGAGGGCGGATAGAATTATATTCTATTTAATAATTATAGGTATAATAGAACGTCTTTGGGATCGTAAGACTATTAAATATTAGGCTAGATAGATACGTTAGAGAATAATATATTTGTTAGCTAGGGAGATATATCAAGGGAATAGTAGAATAAGGACTTTTTTTTCATTACTTCTTACTTACCAAAGAGATAGTAGTAAGATACGGAACTTAATTAACTATACTTAGATTAAACTCTACTAGTATTATATAACTAGAATAGATTAGGCTTAGTATTATATATATATTTTAGAAAGGGGGACTTAGACTTAAATAATAATAAGCGGGTAATAACCTATGAAATCTTTAAGTCTTTTATAAAACTTAGTCTTGTCTATTATATATTTCTTTTTTGAACCTATTCTAAGAACCTTACTTTCTTTACTATTATATAGTACCTAAGTAGCTAAGGTTGATAGTAATCCGAAGCCAGATTACTATACTTATCTCGCCTATACTACTAGAGACTCTAGGCTTCTTACTTTTATCTTATCTTTTTCAACTATAAAAGAAAGGTTCTCTAGTATTGTTTTATACTAAGATGATATAATCTCTAGGGTTATATAATTAGGCAGTTCTATCTAGAATTTATACGTAGAATCTAGAATCGAAGAATAATTAATAGATAAGTAATATAGTTATTCTTTTATTATACGTATACATTTCTTTATTATAACCTAGGTCCAAGACCTACTAACAAGTTATAATAGTAGATAGACTTAGAATTATATTTACCGTTCGATCTATACCTACCGGCCTTAAGTATATACTAACTAATCTTATATGAATTTCTTATAGATACTATACCTAGTACTATCTACTCGTTAATCTCCTCCGTTGGCCTATCCTATTCTACCTATATTATCTTCTATTATTATCTTCTATTATCATCTTCTACTATTATCTTCCATTATTATCTTCCATTATCATCTTCTATTATTATCTTCTATTATCATCTTCCATTATCATCTTCCATTATCATCTTCCATTATCATCTTCCATTATCATCTTCCATTATCATCTTCTATTATTATCTTCCATTATCATCTTCCATTATCATCTTCCATTATCATCTTCCATTATCATCACGGAAGACTCGGCGCAAGAAAACTATGATGCTAGTAGCTGCGTACCGTGTCTCGATCAAACCGGACAAGTGCCAATACTGGCCATGGTGAAATTTCCATCGACTCCGAGTCTCGACTCTGTGGCACAAGTGGAAGGGCATTGAGAGTAAGAAATGTGGTCGGAATCATTGACAATAGCACCACCGGGTTACAATTCGATCGCTTGTCACCTGGAGCTCGAGGCAACAATTCAGCCAATTGCTGCATAACATTCGGCCCCACTTCTGGTGAGAGATCTCTATTGCTATTTAATCCAAGATGTCTTTCCTTGCGGCTTCTTCCAACTCCATCTCCAACGAACCATGGCCTCCCTCCTTCTCGGCGTTCTTAAATCATCCAACACGAAACTCGCCTTGGACCTCGCGACTCGACTTCAAGCTCGAAATGCCTCCCTACAGAGCGCGCTAGAGTCGACCATTCCAGGCTTCAAACTTCTACATGGCCTTATATTTAGAAGGTTCAACTTTGACATCACTCGCGTCTTTTCGTTGGGCGCTGCTGCAGCGGCATTGATCGCGTCCATTCGATACCTTTGGCACAATTTTATATACACTCGTGTCTTGAATTCGTGCACAGCGGTTGTCACCATCAGAGAGAGGGATGGGCTCCACAATTCCGTGGCCACATACCTGGCCCAGCGATACATGAAGAATCGTGCTCCAAGATCCATCTCTGCAGTTTCAGCCAACGCCGACGACAATAATGAGACGAAGCCCACGGACGAGAACTACGATGCTGACAGCGGCATACGGTATTACCCCAAGGTCGGATCTCATTGGTTCCTCTGGAAGTGGAGGCCTTTCATGTTTGAGGAACGGTTCGACCCCGTGGGCCAAGAAACAACACTCGATCAAACTGTCAACGACACAAAGCCTGCGAAAGACGATCTTGTACTTGTCATTCGATGTCTTGGCTGGAGCGCGAAGCCATTGCGAGAATTTCTTGCCAGCGTTCAAGCATGGGTTGATCAGAACACGAAAGAGTGTAAGGTCACAGGGATTATGGTGCCACACCTAGAGAAATACTACCTGGGTCACTGGAGGTGGCCTAAGTACGTCACGACCCGTACCCTTGAGACCGTCGAACTGGACGATCAGATCAAAGGCCCGTTGGTGGAAGACTTGGCAAGCTTTCTCAAGCTCTCTACCAAAAACTTCTACAGGGAGCAAGGAATTCCGTATCGCCGAGGATATCTCTTCCATGGTCCGCCCGGAACGGGAAAGAGCAGTTTAGCCAAAGCACTCGCAGGACACTTTCAAATCCCCCTCTGCGTCATTGGGATGTCTATGGACGGGATGAATGGTACTGTTTTGTCTGCTTTGTTTGATAGGTTACCCACGCGATGCATCGTCCTACTTGAGGACATCGACTCAGCGGGCATCAAAACTCGAGCGGAGCTCAAAAAGATTGCCACTGCAACGCCGACCGATAAGAAGAAAACTGTCGAAGACAAGGCTGTGGTGGGCGCAACACTTTCAGACATTCTCAACGTACTAGATGGCACAATTGCATCAGAAGGCCGCGTTGTAATCCTCACCACAAACACTCCTGAAGTTTTGGACCCGGCGATGATTCGTGCGGGACGAATCGACAGACAGGTTGCGTTACTTGCCATCTCCAGAGAATCGGCTGCTCGCATCTTCCGGAGGATGTACATCACGTCAGATACCAATCGCGATCAGGAGATGTCTCAACTCGCTGTATCTTTCGCAAACAAACTCCCAGTGGCCTCAATCACTGCTGCTGAGGTGCAAGGGTTTCTACTGGAACACAGACCATGTCCTGAGCGAGCAGTCGATATGGTGGAAGAGTGGTCTGCTGCTTTGGTCAAAGCAAAGAAGGAGGGCAAAAATATTGTCGATACACCGAGCCCGGGATCACAATCGCCAGTGGAGGAGAAGACGGTCGAGCTTGGAGAAAAGGTGGCAGAGAAAGAAGAAGCCCATGCGAATGAAAGTTCCTCCTCAGATGAAAGTTCCTCCTCGGATGAAAGTTCCTCCTAGAACGACCAGGCTGAAGCGGAGGATGAAAAAACACCGAGCGAGGGAAGGAAGTCAATAGAGGAAGAAAAGGAGGCTGAAACTGTGTAGCCTCTTATGATGCTTTGGCGTGTCATAGTGCCTGAAATCTGGTTGACCCTCTCGAACACATATCGATGGCGATCCTGGCGAGTACTAATAGAAATCCAACTGCGAGAAACTGATCGATGTCGATCTTGGGCCGAGGAACTGTAGGACTAGTGGATTCCTCTTTCATTGATAGATTCGAAGGGTGGCGGAACAACAAACCCTCTATGATGTTCAGACTGAACATTTATTGTAGTGTGTAGCAAAATCATTATACACCATCCGTTCGACTAGAATTCTTGGATGCCTTAAAGTAGTACTGTTGCTCGCCCGGGTAGCTACCTAAGTCGTCATTGATTATCGCATCTCTGCATTTAAATCTTCACGTGCACAGATTGAGGCCGCACCTCTCGATTGCCAGTCGAGTTCCTCCACGCACGCATAACAACAACAACAATCTCGGAACGCAACCATGCTAAATCTCGACTCACTACCACTCGAGTTGAAGTTCGAGGTTTTCTCGCACCTCATCCATCCTCTCAGCTCACACAAAGGCACACCATTTCCCACAACATACGCTGGACAACGCGAAATCGAGAACCTGCCCTCTGACCGGGTCCAGCTTATGCAACATCCTTACTGCCAGCTGGCTGCAACATGCGATTCAATGAGAGACTCAGTAGAAGCATACTGCCTTCACTTGATCAAAGGTCAAACGCACCCAAAGACTGGACAGGGACGCACCAAACTACCCAAGCCCCCAAAAGACAATTGGCGCTCTAAGATTGCAAAGGCTAAAGCCAGTCCGAGATGTCTCACAGCCCTTCCGAAGCCAAAAGAGGCTTACCGTAATGTTTACCTTCGAAGCGTATATCAGAAGTGTGTATTCTGTGGGATGGTAACCACGAGGAGGGCAGCTTTCAATCGCTTCATGTGGTGTGACAAGAAATGTGATATCGAGCATTACGGTCGCCTCATAGTAAGCCAACAGATCATGTTACATTGCGATAACTCGTACTCACAAGATTGGCGTAGAGCAAAACCGAAGCATCCACCCAACATCAAGTCCAGGAAATCCACTGGCAGAGTCCCCATCTCGTCTTCCCCGAATCCACCTGGCGACCTCTCCGCATGGTCCTTTACAATACACCTACATGTGCCTCAACAACTCTCCTTATCGAGAAGGAAGTCATTAAGTTGGCAGAATACATCAAGGCCAACGACGCCGACGGCAAAAAGCTGAGGCTGGCGAGAAAGGCAATCACTGCCAAAAGGCGTGCTGACGAGGCCAAAGTCGTGATAAAAGCAGAGGACGAATTCATCAACTTCGCCACTAATCACCTCACCGCGCCCACGAAACAAGATTTCGCAAAAGCAGCAGCGTTCCTGCGTGCAAAGCTTCATCCTCAAATTCTTCAAATCAGCAGGCTTAGCCTTGGCCCGGAGCAATTAGCAGAAAAGTGGAAATTATGCCAAAGTCTAACTACAGCCTTGCCGCAGAACATCAGGGAATTTTGCAAGGTCAACGTCACGAAGAAGGAGGATCGGGTCTTTTACCGCCTGGATATCATTGTGCGAAGTCATGATGGTGTTGAGCACTCATACCGGGTTTTGGGTGAATATGATCACAGATTGCCTGTGAAGGGGAAACCGGAGACGATTGTGATTGATTGATTCTTGATCTTGATAATACTAGCTTCAAAGAGAAATAAGAAAAAAAAGAACATAAATATGAATGCGTTTCTGATCACAGATCTTCTTCTTCGACACTCCTATGAACGGTTATATTCCTTGCTTGGAAAAGGTCTTGCTATTCTGAACCCCCACCAGGGGGAAGAAGACGAAGGGTGTTACAATTGCTTTAGTAAGCGGCTATAGTAGAGTTTCCATTGTAAATACAACAACAATAATTTGTCTTTCTTTTTTCTAAGAAAATTCAAGGACGACGACGGCGACGACGAATATCTTATCGGAGAAAAAGTGGTGGGCGCTTCGGGGTTATAAGGTAATAGATATTTTATAAGCATTTTAGTCAAAGGTTCGAAGGATTACAGATACCAAGTTATTCTTAATTATTATAATCGACACGGAGACAAGAATCTACAACGCAGTGACCCTCATATTACATCTCAACCTTCCCACCACTCTCACCTCCAACTCTCCCTCATAAACGCCCCCCATCTCTTCACCTTGGGCGGATCCACATCATTCGTCCTCGGTTTCTCCGTCCGCACAACCCAAAACACCCATTCCTCCACCGGTCTCAAAACCAACATGGCTCGGTTCCCCCAAAAGGCCAATACAGTAACAAGCCCCCCAACAAAGGCATCAAGTAAATAGTGATTCGCCGTTGCGACAATGGTAAATAACATCACCAATGACCACAGGGGAGCGATGATGCGAAGCCATGTATGTGGTGAGTAACGCGTTAGGGAGTATGATATCAGGGAAGCCATGCCGAAGTGTTCGGAGGGCATGGCGGCGATGGTGAGTTGAAATTTGTTATCTGTCCATACCGATTTTTCTCCTTGGGAGGGATGGAGGACATCTACGAATCCTTGGGAATGGGGGAGGAGACGCGGTGGCATGACCCTGTATACGGAGAGGATTGAAAAGGCGATGATATTGCAGACGGCCATTGCGCGGCGGATTTTTTGGTAAGATGCGCGGGGGAGGTAGGTATAGGTGTATACTATGAATATAATACTTAGGATTATGTGGGAGTAGTATATTACTGCTAGGACTTTCATGAGGTTTGGACATTTGTTGAGGATCCAGGATTGGAGGGGTTGTTCGAGGGAGAGGTGGAGGCAGCGTTCGAAGCGTAGGATGGACAGGGCGTGGGAGCGCGAGGAGGCGAAGATGGAGGCGTTGTTTCTGATTATGACGGCGGAGAGGGCGCGGGAGAGTTGGTAGGGCCAGTAGACTAGGTTCCAGTATATGATTTCGATGAGGAAGGGGAAGTGGTTCAAAAACCGTGAGGTAAGGTATTCTCGGAACGGGGTGTTATTGGGGAGGAGTCGATGGTACCATTTTTCGTCCTTTTCCGGCTCTGGAAATGGCCTTTGATTTCCAAGGAGAGGACTGTTTTCATCTGATTGATTGATTGCCGGTTCTGAAGGTCGATAGTTTATAAGAGTTCCGATTGTTAAGAGAAGAACGAGGCCTGAGTCAATCAGCCTGATGGACTGCACGTGATTGATATGATATAGACTTACAAGCTGGCTCCAGAATATCCTTGAGACCCATGGCAGACGATTCCGATGGGAGCTCTTCGTCAAAGATGGGATGCAATGAAGTGCAGTCTGGACGAAAGTTGAATTCAGATGCCAGAAACGCCAGTCGCGAGGCTCGCCAATCCCTGTTTTGCAAGTCGCCGGGACGCTTGGGTACCTGCGCCGAGGAATAAGTACGATGCAGTACAATTTCGGTTTTGGTGTTGATGTTTCCCAGGAGGTAGGAGAGGAGAAGTCTTTACTCCAAACACTTGTGAGTTGTGGTTGACGTCGCAAGATTTGGAGCTAACCACCGGATGCGGCGGGTTGCCGAAATCTTGGGACGTGTCCCTGCATGTTGATCTCAAGATCGATGGCAACGAGTTTCTCGGTAATTTTTTTGTGATGATTGTTACAAGCAATATTGTGTTCATCTCCAACATACTCGACAGGAAATTCTAGAATTTTGGGTCTTAAGCGGTTCTTGAGACAAAATACGATAAATGTCGTTTCGAGGCAAGCTCTTTCTGCTTCGCGCTCTGAGATCTCAATCTCAAAGTCCGTAGACTATCTAATTATACAAAAAAGGTCGAATGGTATCATCGTACAAACTCTCCAGATCTATCCGCCAACTCCAAGATTAAATACCAGCCGTACTGCCTATTTCCGGTCATGATATCACACAAAACCAACAGTGCACCCATCAAGCAACCCGTATAGGATGTCCCTCAGTATTAAACACAAACGTATTCCCTCCCTGATAATTAACCTGGTGAGGCCCATCCTCCGCAAAAATCAAATAAGCATACTTCAGCGTCTCCGCAAAGAAAAAGCTCTCCTGATTGTTCCCCTGGTTGTTAGCTCCACCTTGCACATCCACATTACCGAGGACGTTGAACCCGGCGGCGAGACGCGCATTGGTGTTGATAGCTTGGAAGGCTTCCCAAGCCCATTCCTGGTACATTGGGTTTTTGGTTATGCGGTAGGCGTAGTAGTAGGATTCGAGGACTTCGGGCCGGAGGTTGTAGGAGCCGGCTTTGATCCAGAGGCCGGATCGTTGGAAATAGGTGTCTTGGCTGGGTGGAGGTTGGGAGCAATCGACTGTTGCTTGTATGCCGGCGGCTACTTTAGATTTGGGTGTAAAAGTGAGGCTAGGAAATTTGTTAATCACGATGAATGTGAGAAGATCTTGGTCGTGACTTACTTTGCATTCAGCTGGGCCCTAAGAACACCAGGTTGCGATCCACAAGTTTCAGGATACCAGGCGAAAGCTTCAGGGCCGATGCCAGTCACTGAGCCTGCATAAGAGTCGCGGCACGATTGCGTCAATGCCTGCAACTTGTTAGCTTTGAACCTGACATTTTAAACATCTCGAACATACCAGCCCGAAGTCGATATAATTCTGTTGCTTTAAAACAGCGCCACCGAGCAGAAAGTTGCCGCCCGCGAAACAATCAACTGGAATGTATGTTAATACTGTAACAAGGATAGGGGAATACATTCGAACTCACGGTGATATCCTATTGGAATGACATGGGTCCCTTCGAAGTGGCCCATCAATGTCGACTGTGGTCTCGATGCTGGCCTTGATGCTAGGTATTGCATGGAGGAGTCCGCAGCAGTTGTCCAACGGTCTCGGTAGTTGGCGAAATCGCTCGGTTTGTAAATAAACATTTTGATCAGATACTCGTAGAAGGAATCAGATTCTGGTCCCCAGCCCCCCTTTGTGTCAACAATGGCGCCGTCTGCTAACCGAAGATATTGGCCGATTAGTCCAGGAAATGGCTCGCCCCCTGGTGAAGGCTTCAGAAGAAATTGCTGAGCAGTCTGCGTGAGTCTCGCATACTTGGGATCGTTTGTAAGATGCGATAGACGAGCCCACTCAAGAACAAGAGAGCCAATGGTTGCGATACTGGCCGTGGCAGAACCATTGATGGTAGGCTGCCCTCCATTGAAATTCAGAATGTTGTCTGGGAGGCCAGAGGGCGTCTGAAATGCCGAGCAAAGAAGGTCTGCGAGTCTCACAGCCTGCTTCAAAACCAGTTCTCGCTTGATGGCATTGTGAGGGACTGTTGAAAATGGACCCTTCAGGAGATCGTAGCCAGCCAACATACCGCCAATGTACCGAATGTTCGTTTCGAAAACATTCACTTGCGTCGGCGTGCGAGTGAAGTCTATGGTCGGGATGAAGTTGAGCATGTCAGCAACCACGTCTGGAAGACGCATTATCACAGCCAAGTCGAACGCGTCCACAGCAGTCGCTCCCCATCCGTTCCGCGAGTCTCCTGCTGTATTCGTCCCTGGCTTGAGCTCATCATGAGGAAACGCATGCGTTCGATAGCCTTGCCACGCGAATTGAAAGGCCTCTCGTACTGCGTTTGCTCGCTCTTGGTTGGGAACGTAAGATCCTTGCCCTGCTCCAGGCCCAGCAGTCTGTGGTCCGATGATTCCTCCAGGAGGAACGCCACCATTGATGCCTCCATTCGAACCATCACCACCTCTTCCTCCTCCTACTCCTCCTCCATTTCCACCTTGATTTCCACCTCCATTTCCACCTCCAATTCCACCTCCATTTACACCTCCACTTCCACCTCCATTTCCACTTCCAATTCCACCTCCATTTCCACCTCCTATTCTGCCTCCTCTCCCTCCTCCAAATCCATTCCGTTGCTGGTCTTCGAAATGTCTCCTTGTGAAGATGACAACTGGTGTGATTATTGCCGCGCCCAATACAAAGAATAGTACAATCAAGCAGATTAGAACAGTACGTTTCCGGTGTTTTTGCATTATCGCTGAAGCCGCTATCGTCCAAGATCGAGCGGATGAAAGATTAAATTATAAGTTCAGTAAGGTAAAATCGACATGAGGATATGAAAAGGTTCGAAGGCCGTGGGACAAGAAAGACAGGCGCGACATAAGTTTTTGAGCATAGCGAGTTGACTACACAAATATAATGGAATACATGAGAATGCGCCATGGCATGCACGGTACCCATAGATCTGCCTGTTGACTCCATCTCACTTCGAATATACAGATCAAGAGGAGAGCGTGCTATACTCTTTACTCATTTGGCGTACGGATTGAGGTTGGTTTGTTTTGACGTATCGAGAATTTGTCGCTTGCATCAAAGCGTTTCAACACATCATGCCTCATCTTTACAATTGGAGGTTTCATGGCGACCTGATAGGCTCGAACGCTGGTAAGAAATACAAATGTAGCGAGGACGGAAAACTTACAAGGTGAGATGCAGAGTAGTTTGGTGGAGCGCCTCGTGGGCCAAGGTAGAACTGGGCTGGAGAGAGTTCTTGGAGTCTGGCTTGGAGTCGGATGAACCAAAGCTCAGACACCACGTGATGGGTCACGATTCACGAACTTTCTGGTTCGGCGACAACGATATTGGCGCTTGACTCGCCATTCACTTTTCTCGGAAGTTTAGAACATTCTTAATCTCTTTTCACGAAATCACTTTGCGCTCATCTATCTGTAAGTCATCTGAAGTTGCTTCTCATTAGAGAATGAGAATTTGTGACCAAGTATGAATAAATGCTTCGCTACTTTTGAAAGTTTGGCATCCCAGCAGTCGAAAACGCTCCTAGCACGACCGCCGAAACTAAGCTCAAGATGCAAAGACTGTGGTATATACCCGTTCACTCCAATACCAGGTCAGAGGCGAACCCCAAACCGCCTCACTGTTTTCAAAGACAAAAAAGCTCAAAACTCCAGCATTGCCATCACCACCCAAAAAATCTTCCCCAAATTTCTACAACCAAGTCATCCCCTTCAACCCCGAATCTTTTGAAGGCTCAGAGTTCCTTGACGATCTCTCCCTTGAAAATGACGGGGCCAGTCATCAACTTACCTGCTAGGTCGCGGGAGAGTGGTCCCAGACCATCTGTAGCTCGCCCAAGATGTAGAGTTTTAGTATATACCGGTCCGTTTTGGTTACTAACCAGAGATGAAACTCAAAAGGTCTTGCAGCCCTGATATCAACCAGAGCGCCAGTATGACCATTATCCAGTAACATTCTGAAACTCCTGAAACCAATTTTTTTTCCCTCAGACTCTCCTCCCCAGCTCTTCTCCAGTGTCAGTCTGCCAGGGCTTAGATTTCCTTGATGATTTTTCTTCGCCTTCTGAGTCTGAATCATCCACTTATCCACTGACTCCCTCAACTCCCAGCTGGTCCCGATACATCATCTCGAAAATCTGTAACAGCTCAGATCTCCTTAGCTAATTCGCCCTTGAAGACGATTGCACCGGTCATAAGCTCGCTGGCGTGCTTTGTTGAAATTGTGCAACGACCAGCAGATGCCTCTTGAAAATCTTCCCAGCACTGGACCTTCTTGTACTCGGCGTTCTCTCGGATAGCGCGCTTCCGGTTTCGGGATTCACGACGGGCCTCCCATTCAGCAGCCTTGGCCGCCTCGCGCTTCTCGCGAGCCTGCTTACCGGCGTATGCGTGGTCCATCTTCTCCTTGAGGGCTGGAATGGCGGCAGAAACGTCCATCAAGGTCCAGTAGGCCTCAGTCGACATGGTGCCATTCTTGATGCCGGCCTCCATGAAATCGACGGTTTGATTAGCGATGTAGTTGATCAACTTAGCGTCAGCAGTCGTCTCGTGGGTGAAGATCTGGCCCCAAGTGTGAATCATTGCTTCGCTACTGTATATGTATAGCGCACCGCAAGGAAAGGCTCTCCCAGGGTCAACCGCCCAACAGCTCCAAGCCAAATCATGCCTACTCCAGTATCAGATTAGAGCCGGATCCAATAATGACTTCCAATCCTGTTGTAAATAAAAACACCAATTTGACCACCACTGGATATTCTTCATAGAATCTGATTAAAGCATGCCAATAAAGTTCTTCAACCACCAGTCTTCCCAAGAATCATCCCATGATATCCAGTCTCTCAAATCTTAGTTGCCTAATTGGCCTTCGCCTTCTTAGACTTGGACTTCTTGGACTTGGCCTTCTTGGTCATGATGACCACAGGTCCGACCATGAGCTTACCGACAGCAGCCTCCGAAAGAGAGCACTTGCCTTGATCAGCCTCCGCCAGCTCATGAAGGATCTTCTTGTTCTTGGACTGGATCTTACGCCTAACCGAGTCACGGTACGCGCGCTGAACGTTACCGGCTGCACGCTGCTGCTGAATGGCAGCTTGTCGCACAGCTGCTCGAGCAGCCTTCTGTGCCTCACGTGCAAGTCGGTCTCGCTTTCCTGCGTGGGCCGCAGCCATCTTGTCCTCAAGGATTGTGACAGCTTTTGAAACTTTCCAATAAGCATCGTGGCCGTCTTTAGACAGGGTACCGTCAGCGAGCTGGCCGTCCATGAAGTCTAAGGTCATGTTCACAGCGTGCTGGACCAACTTGGTGTCGAGAGTGGATTGGTGAGAGAAGATCAAGCCAATCTTGTGGAACTCGTTGGTCGAAAGAAGCTTGCTGCTAATATACTCGAAGATTGCTTTGCGGATGACAAACTGACCGGCAAGATGACCCTTCAAATCAAGAAGGAGTAGGGCTTCATGGATACGGAGGAGGCCAACGAGGGGGATCGGACCACCGTAGATCTCTTCAGCGAGGCCGACGGTGAGCTCCTTGCGTCCTTTGTAGGTAGCTGGGTAACCTGTTCCCGGATGCTTGAGGATCCATTGGAGAACGGTCTTCATACCAAGGACAACTGGGCCCACACCTTCACAAGTGTCGAAGGAGATACCGTCCTGTCCGTTGGAGGATTCCGAACCAGTACCGCTAGCATCGGCGACTGCCTTCAACTTGGCTGCGGCGGTAGCGGAGTACGCAATGAGATGATCTACGGAGTATGGAGCGAATGCGAGGATGTTCGCGTTGTTTCCGAATGTAATGCGGGCTGTGGTGGGGGCCATTATGAGATTTTGTGAATTTCTGGAAAACTAGATTAGCAGATGAACTGACTGTTCAGGTGGTCTGGATGCTGTAGCTTACCTTGAGTTTGGGGCTTGGTGATTAGAAGTATCGGGTAGTTCTTTCGTAGCAACAAAGAAAAGGAAAGAGTAGTGAGGTGGTAAGATTAGGAAGAGAAGATGTGTCTGGAAAGAAGAAAGAGAGAAGAGTGAGGAGGGGATATTTAAGGTCCTCGATGAGCGTGAAGTGTTATATAGCGGACGGGAAGATCCATTGGTGTTACCGCAGTGACCCGCAATAAGACCTCATGACCCGGTAAGATGAATAGGTAAGTCGTAAGACTGGTGGTTGTTGGGCGGGTAAGTTAAACACTGGCTGATCAGACAGTCCAAGCGCTCTCCTTTCTGGGCCACCAGTGGCGAATTTCATGAACACAGCAAGCCTCGGTGCAGCCACACTGGAGAGTTGTAATGGAATCTGAGCAAGTCATGCTCCAAGTGTTGCTATAACAGAACGCATTGATGCCCGCCCCCCAGTCATCACAGATCCACGGTCTGGGGAGAAGTAATAGCGAAACGGAACACCGCGTGATGAACCTGCAGACATCTCGGACTGGCATGAGCGTCTACACCCAGTGCTGGAGGTAAGACTGATCAACAGGCAAATTTGAAAGAATGTGGAGACAGTGGGAAACCTGAACTAGAGAAAGCCGTTTCTTATAGCAAAAACTGTGCAACTTCATAGTGAATCGCCTTGGTCTGGGTCAGGCACGAAAGTATTGACTGTTAGATATAGCCGACCAGGGCGGACATGCTTGGTGAAATACCTTGAAGGCACAGATCAAAGTACTTGTATCCGTTGGAAATGTGGTTTGTCTTGAAAATTGTCTCGAGCTTGATCTAGATTGCCTCAAGCTTGATCTACGAGATAAAGCGAGGTTAATTGTGTGATCGAAAACTCTGTCGTGCTTTTGCTTCTTTATTCTAAGTATCCCGACTGATCTGAGAGCAATTGTTAACACTAGTCCCCTGAATATTGTTCAAGCTCTGTCTAAGCGCATGGGTAGAATTCGATGGAGACGGCGGATTTGAACCTCTGCTCGAAGATGCCCAATATGCCATTTGTGACCATGTGCAGTCAAACTCGTTGCTAACATGGCTGACGGAGTCCGTAGGAACATCGGGATAATGGAATACAAACAAGTTTGACTCGTCTTACTGATGCTGGAGAGTATATGGTGGCAACTTGGAGAAGAATTTGGAAAAGCTGTTGAGTAAGTCGAATATAGGAAAATACTTTCATGTGGAAAAGAGACACCGAGCAGAAATGAATACGCACGAAGGAAATAGCCTTATACTTGATGTCGCCTGAAAACCTGTCTTTTCGTCTGTCTCGGTCCTTTCCAGAATGATAGCCAAGGTCCACAGCTTCTATGGGCACGCGTTCAGTTGAGAACAAGACTCGCAGTTCAGGTATAGGCAATTTGACGAGGTTGATGAAGGAGTGTCGGGTGGCGGTTGAGAGCAAAATGCTTGGAACCTCAGAGCTTCACCACCAAACCGTGCTCACCACGTCTCAAACAGACCAACCTCCGCTACTACCCAGGCACACACAGTATATATGATGCCCTGCCTCCTGCTACTGGCTTCTTCCCACCAAGTCCTGGATTGCCGAGCGTCGGCATATTAATGAAAGGCAATATACCTGGCGCCTCTCATCCCAGGCCAATTGCATAGGAGATTCGCCAGCTACGCAGCGCAATAATATCACTATACGGATTATTGTCACCCGATGGGGAATCGAGATTGGATTCTTTGGCCAACGCTCACTTCTACAACCAACATCGTCATGTTGTTTGCGCAAACAGGTACTGGGTGGCTGTACTTGTCCAACATCAAAGAGACGACTTCTTGAGAATTGGAGCCTCCCCGCCATCAACCCGAATCGTCAATTGACTGCTTCGCTGCAGATCGATTAGAATTTGGAGCAACTGGCCGCGCAAGCCAAGAAACCTGAAGCCCTCATGATTATACATCCATGAAGGACCTCTTTATCCTCCTATGGGCTGTTGTAGCCTCTGTCGACGCGCTCGCCTCTCACCTGCCTAGAGAGTACGAAGTAGGACCACCCCGAAACGACCGCACGTACTTACATGCCATAGGACACACAATCCGCCAGTGCATATGCACCGTCGTGGAGCTGCTTCTCCTCCCTATCCCACGAACCCTCCAACAGCACAAGCGGCGAACTGTAACGCTCTTGCCGCCCTCTTCCCCGATATCTACCATGACAACGCTCACTTCTGTACCATCTATGAGCGCGGGTTCACTATCACTATAACCGCAGATTGTAAAGGTTGCAATCTGGACACCATGACCATGCCCAGGAAGCACTGCTGGAATACGGCCAACGTTACCTTCCGGATTCCTTCGACGACCATTGAATGTGCGCCAAGTATACCGACTCCGACACCAACATCCACACCTGCGGAGGCGGCGGCGGCGGCGAGCGATAGAATATACCCAGCTGGATACAAAGGGCCAGCCATGTCAGCAGCGATCTAGAGGTGAGATGGGCGGAGCAGTAGATATAAGTTTGAGGATATCGAGAAATGAAAAATTGCGACAAGATATATGGAACACACTGTTCACGCAAACCGAAAGGGGAGACTTGACCGGCAATGGCAATGAGAGTGGGGGTGTCTTGGTGAACATGGCGAAGCGGCATCGCAAAGGCAACATTCCGACATGATGGAATCTTGTTACGGCACGAAAGACAGTGGTCATCGAGCCTAGACAAGCGCCTCATCGATTCTGCTTCTCCTAGCACGACTCCTTGATTCTGAAAGCGGTCTTGCTGTCGAACTCCCATTGATATCCTACCTTCTTCAAAATTCCACAATTGATTTACGCTGACGTATGCTTGCAATTTTCATATCAAGAGTAGAAAACTGTTTAAGAACGTGAATTGCTGGACTGACATTGCCGATGGCGAACAAGCTGAACGAACTGAACAGCAGAAGAAGGCCTGGAACTTCCACTCCACGTTTTGACTCCCTACCCTAGGATCCTCGAGCGTATTCAATTTCGCGCTCCTATCAACACCAAATATGAGTATACTCATGATTCCTAAAGCAATTGATAGTTGCTTCCACCACAAGACGCTTTGCGTCGGTCCCTCTGACGACCATGTGTGGTTACGATGTAAATGACAACACCTTCTTCACCGCCGACGATTTCAACACGAAGGGAGATACACAAATCTTTGCTAGGTCTGTATCTGGCTCTTCTGCACGTCAACACGGTAGCTTCTCAAGTTACGAATTCAGAGATAAAGTCAGTAACAACTCTCCGCTCATCTTTAGTTGTCCAAAATTTGTAGCTGACACCGAGGTATATATCGTTAGCCATGGCCGCAAACACAACTCCCACCGTCAAGATTTTGGTCGGAAACTCGTCCAAGATTGAGGGGCTGCCAGCGCCAGTTTGTGTCAATTTAATATCTGTATTCTCAAAGGCTGCTAGGCGGCTGTTGGGAGTAGCAGCTGGTGCTCAGCAACCTCAACTTCAGATCCAGTTCTTGTGCTCGAACCACTGGTCTCCAAACATTGGCGGTATCCATTCTATCTTGTTGTGGCTTACAAGAACCCAAGTACAAGATGGTATCCTCCAGCTTAGACCGATTACGGAGGACGTGGTTCTAGCCAATCAAATGCCTCTGGGCGGCGTCAGATTCGACCATTTACTTAGACTGCACGAAACACTACTCTTTCTTGAGCCAGACAACATCCTTGCATATCAAAGCGCGAACGTCAGAGGGCAGATTATAAATGTCGTTTCCAATAACGTCCTCCATCCCGGCGATTTCGCTTTGCTGGTACACGTTTTCAGAGCACCACAATCTTCGGATATGGCACTGGTCAATTTTGCTATCTCGAAAGTTTGGGAGCGAGTGATGTCCGGACAGATGCCATTCGTTACTGGTTGTGGGGCTTACAGTACAATCATGCAGTCCCAACTGCCCTGGCCGTATCTGCCAAACTTCCGAAAAGCGATTCTCTTGAAAATAAACACCAAACTTGCAGTGGTAGAGTTCTTGGCTTCGCTGGAATTCATCTGTCGAGTGGATCAAAGTTTAGGTGACCATGCAGTCAAGGTGTTCGTGCTCAAAGAGGTCAAGGGTAGTGAGGAGAGTATCGAGCTTGACAAGAGAGCTGCTGTCAATCCGAAGCTTGTCGCTGCAATCCGCCAACTTCGTTTGAGGAGGGACGGGACTGTACAGGTAGGCAAACGCTCCCTTGTCATAGCTGCAACCAGTATGTTGCAGTCAATCTGAGATCGACATTGGTGGTTTTCTGGCATTTCATTGTGAATCATCGCGAGGAAATCATCAATATCGTGCCTGAAGCAAGGGAAAAATGTTTCGAGAGGCAACTCTGATACACGATTGAGATTGTTCAAAAGTCCGACTTGATCACATGCTGACCATTATCAACGCAGCCATCTCGAGCATCAGAATCAATCGCTGCTGCACCAGCAGATTTTCCAGAATTGCAAGAGCTTGGTCACTTAGTCGCCTCACGACAACTCCTTCCATCCCCAGTGCTAACTCCACTGCCAACTGCTCGTCCAATTGCTTCCCCGACAACCAACCGTCCACCAAACCGAATTCGATCCAAGAACTATCAGCCTAGCACACTCGGCCCAAACGCGAGCCAGAGACATACTCGCCAGCCAAGTGGTACTGCACCCAGCCAAAGTAATCGGGTCCCATCGACGAGTTCTCCATACGCGGCTATTCAGGACAGCAACGAGCAAATCACATACGGGTTGAGTCGTCACATGCCACACGGGTTTCCTCGACCTACCATACCGACGACGACTGCCACTTCAACAGAAGGACAGAGTGACAACAATGGCGGACAGCTAGGTATAGAATCGCCATTTCAAAAAGTGGTAGGCCTCGAAGACGAACCTGAGGATGAGCTGAAAGAGAGGACGAGAATAGCGGTGGAGAGATCTATGATGAAATTTGAGGACGGGAAGTGGGTTCAAGGCGAACCTGGGCAGTGGGGGGGATCGTCGTAGTTCTTTCTCTAAATAGTACTGTTATCCCTGAAATCAACATCGGACAATTTTTCTCGTGGTGGTCAATTCATATTCTTGAGAGTTTGCGAGAGAAGTCGTTTTCTTGCATGCCATGCCCAGCTGACAATGTTTTCTCGTGGCGACCAATTGACATGCTTAGAGTTTGCGAGAAAACTCGTATTTTGATACCCAACCTGGGCAGTTGGAGGGATCAACGTATTTAGTTCTCCAAATACATATTGTGAGTATCACAGCAGTACTATAATACCTAAGATCAATAATATCGCATAATTTCTCGTAGTAGCCAATCAAATATTCTTGAGAGTTTGCGAGAGGCCTCGTGTTCTTGCATGTTCTATTATTGTGCTGCCGAAAAAGACGTGGACACTTGGCGCGAATCTATATATTAATTAGTAGGGATTCCAGGGGGGTTACAAGGGTTTTCAAGCACGCTCTATAAGCTTACCGCTATCTAACTAATATAATCTATATATAATAGATAGGGGCGCGAATCAAACTTTTTCAGGGTAATCGAATATTAAGGTAGGGTTTTTTACCGCGTATATTAGTACTAATACTAGAATCGAGGTAATTCAAGATATAAGTAAATAACTAATAGAAATTAAGCCTTTTAATTACTCTATAAGTAATTGTTAAGATAGTAGATTAGAGCCCTCTTTATATAATATACTAAGATTTAATATATAATTACTAGATATAGTAAAAAATTAATATTAAGTACAAATTAATAGAGATTATAATATTATTAATAATTACAAAGATTAATACCCAATTCTATATAAGGTTTTTGATTTACCTATATAATAGGCCTATAATATATAATACCTATATATATAATATAAATTACGAGTAGTTTAATTTACGCTCTAGAGATTCTATACTATATTAACAATCCTAGAGAAACTAGCCGTATATAGCTAAGCTAGAACTTTATTTACTTTTGAACCAATAGATAGCTTACTTATTACGGGTAGAATTATTCTAAATCTCTATTTAATTAATATATAGATTCGTACCAAGTATCTATGTCTGTTTTGGTAGTACTATATCTCTAAGATTATTAATATTGGATAGGTCTCCCGGCGGCTATTATAGAATAATATAGATATAGCTGAGGGAGCTCGGATATTATAGCCGAAGGAGCTATATGGTTTATCTATTGTCCAGCTTACCTGTCGACTACATACGTAGCCTCTACGTGTACGAAAGCGGTCAAGTCGGTCACGAGCATCCAAGAAGTACACTAGTGAATTTGGGCTGAGAAGGCTTGATTTCTGGCGGGCAATTTCGAAGTTTCGAACGGATCAAATATGGAAACATGGGGTAGATGGCCACGATGGCCTAAATTCTCAAGGGGGACGCGGAGAGACTGTTCAAGCCAAATAATGATACGCAATGAACTCCGAATGAATTAATTATTTTTCTTGCTGTTGTCCTCTCTTCTCGACCATCAATTTTTGCGTGGTTCCCAAGCAGCAAAGAGCGAGATGAAGAGGGCGGCCTCTTCGATCGACTGGTGTCCATAATACCTGACCTGTATCCAGGATACTCGATTTGGCTTCCAAGCGACTGCGACGGCGTCTGGATCTCATCTTCAAAGTTCTGGCCCTTCAGCAAAGAATTCTCCAAGCCGCGTGACAGCGGCCATCGCCGTTGCCATGGCCGTGCCGTGCTGGAGGAGCGGCGTGCGACGTCAGAAGGGGGCAAATAGCCTGTACAGTATTCGGGGCAGTCCACAACTTGGAGATGGGTTGAGAGATGGGGAGCCGGAGGTTAGCTAGGTAGTATGTAGCGTTGTCCTAGGTATTGATTTTTGGATGGGGACGGGTGACTAGAACTTTACTTGGCGGGGCAGTCGTCACGTGGCCTGTTATCTCTCCTTATCTCACTGGCAGGTCTCCTCACTTAGGTTGGTTGATGTCTTCCATGCGAACCATCTCAGCTTGATTCCGTTATCTCGTACTGCATTTTCACTGGACTGCATCTCTTCTCCCCATGTAGATATTATTCGACAAGACGATCCCTACAGCCTGGCCAAGTCGGCCTTCTTTTCTTGGCTTTACAAGGTCTTCTCCCGCTGACCTGTCATACACGCCTAGGCTACCCTAGAACTGTTCTTCTGCAACCATGGATTTCTAGTGGGTTGGAGGCACAAAGTTTTGCGGGTACGGGACGACGGGTCACAGATCACTATCTTAGAAGGGACAAGCCTACCAGCACCCTGGCATGCGGCAAAATTTAACGACATATATGTACAGCCGTCCCCTGGCTGCAGACTTTCAAGATCTTCTTCATATTTCCATCCCTTTGCTTTTCACCATGGAGTCCCCAAATTTCGAGGAAGCGCCCAAATACGAGGAAAAGAGAGCGAGTCCGAGGGCTTCTGACCTAGAAGATGCTGAAGGCGAGGTTTTCGATAATGCTGATAATCTTCAAAGACGTCTGGGAAATCGACAGATCCAGCTTATTGCGATTGGTGGTTCAATTGGAACTGCGCTCTTCGTCAGCATCAACAGCGGTCTTTACCATGGCGGCCCTGGCTCGTTGTTAATTGCATATTTCTTGTACAGCTGTATGTTGGGTCTAGTCAACAACTGCGTTGCTGAGATGTCAACATATATGCCAGTATCAGGAGGATTTATTCGACTCGCAGGTACGAGGAACTTCCCGCCTGGAACAATCCAAATCAACACTAATGTCTCCGGAAGGCCACTGGGTAGACGAAGCTTTTGGTTTCATGGCAGGCTGGAACTTCTTCTTTTATGAAGCGCTCCTGATTCCGTTCGAGATCACTGCGCTGAACACTGTTTTGAAGTATTGGGTAAATATTTCTCAATTTCTATGGATTGAATCTGGCTGATGTATTTTTCAGCGTGATGATATCCCAGTTGCTGCTGTTTGTGCCGCTTGTATCGTATTATACGCGTACGTGAAAAATCATTTCCCTAGAAAATTGTCTATGTCCATCGGACCGAGTCGATATTGTCGCCCCGTCCACCCAGATATCGAAGTTTAAGGGTTTCTGGCAAGCTTTCACCAATAAAACTTGGGGGCTCAGCAGGTTCGAGTTCAAATGAATGAGGTGCTGGAATTTCAGTCTTTGCTCGTAAAGCGAATGAATCGACCCACCCACTTGGCTCCAATCCATTGGCGTAGACCTAAGCCTTTTGGACATAAAAATGCTAACCTTTGACGTAGTGTCTTGAATTTCCTTGCTGTGAAGGCGTATGGAGAGGCTGAATTTTGGTTGTCTGGTGGCAAGGTCATTCTCATCATGATCCTGTTTTCGTTTACCTTTGTCACTATGGTAGGTCCCAATCAACTAGCATTAGCTAGAGGAACCTTTTGCTGACTATCAAAAGGTTGGCGGAAACCCTCAACATGATGCCTACGGATTCCGATACTGGAATAATCCTGGTGCATTCGCGGAATACCGGACGACAGGTTCCCTCGGACGATTTGAAGGATTCCTCGCGGCGCTTTGGTCTGCTTCGTTCACTGTTGTTGGTCCTGAATACGTATCTATGGTGGCTGCTGAGGCCAAGCGTCCACGTACCTATATCAAGTCGGCCTTCAAGACTATGTACCTCCGATTTGGTAAGAGCACACAGAGATCGCACAGAAATCTGGCTTATCACTGACACATGAAAAAGGCATCTTCTTCATCGGCGGAGCTCTATGCGTCGGCATAGTAATCGCATACAACGACCCAACTCTCGTCGCCATCCTCGGTGGCACCGCATCCGGTTCAGGGACCGCCGCAGCATCCCCCTACGTTATCGCCATGTCCAACCTCGGCGTCGAAGGCCTCCCTCATCTCGTCAACGCGCTAATGATAACCTCGATCTTCTCAGCAGGTAACACCTACACCTACTGCGCAACCCGTAATCTCTACGGCCTATCCCTCGAAGGCCGCGCCCCAAAGATCCTCCAAAAGTGCACTAAGAACGGCGTGCCAATCTACTGTTTCTGCATCGTCATGTTGTTCCCCTTCCTCTCCTTCCTGTCCTTAAGCAGCGGTTCCAACGTCGTCTTAAGTTGGTTGGTCAATCTCATCACCGCCGGCGGAATAATCGATTACATCGTCATGTGCACAACCTACCTCGCCTTCTTCTACGCCTGCAAAGCCCAAGGCTTCGACCGCAACCGTCTCCCTTACACAGGTTGGTTCCAACCCTACTGCGGCTGGATCGGTCTCGGATGGATGTCCTTCATCGTCATAACATACGGATACTCGAGTTTCAAACCCTGGAGCATCGATAACTTCTTCATCTACTACACCATGGTCATCGTAGCTATTGTCCTATACCTTTTCTGGAAGGTCCTACATAAGACTCGTATCATCCCTTCTTTGGAGGTTGATTTGGTGTGGCAGGCTCCGGGTATTGATTTGTATGAGCAGAGTTTTATGGAGGCGCCTGTGGGGTTTTGGACGGAGATTTTGCAGTTGGTTGGGGTTAGGAGGGGGAGGGGTGGTGATGGACGGCGTGGTAGTGTTGGGGGTATTTAATCATAGCTTGGTAGATACTAGAATTATGTATAGATTTGCTAGGGCTTCGTTGGAGGGAGTATATTAAAAGGCGGACACTAAATCTGCCCCCAACCCTCTTAAATCCGCCCCCAACTTTTTTTATTTCTGCCCCCGCCTAGAATTTAGGGGGGGATCCCCTATTATTTAGGCGCTTAAGTTATTTCACAATCAATGATGTTATAGTAGTAAATCTACGTATAAATATAGCTATTTAGCTTAATCTATGCATAAAGAAGGTATTAGTAGACCCTACTATAATCTAGGCGGTTAGACCGCCTAAATCGCATGCGACCGTATTGTATTATAGCTATTTAACTTAACTATTATAGTATTAGCGGACCCTACTACAATCTAGGTAGTTAGACCGCCTAGATCGCGTACGACCGTGTCGCTAACTATAGAGGAACCGAATTGAGCTATATATATAATAGGATTAAGTAAAATAGTATTACCTACTAGTAAGTAGAGGGTTAGACCCTCTATTTAGTATACAACTATAAACGTAGTATAGTTAGCTTTACTTCCTTATAACTACGATAATATTATTAATCGTGAAATAACTTTAGCGCCTAAATAATAGGGGCTACCCCCCTAGATTCTAGGCGGGGGTAGAAATAAAAAAAGTTGGGGGTATAAATAAAGATATTAGGGGTAGATTTAGTATCCGCCTATTAAAAAGCGATATTTTTAATAACTTAAATAAAATTAGATAGATCTATTCGCTATATTAAGCTTAATAAAATTAGTAGTTTCAACAATATACTTAGAAATATAATAACTCTATTATAAGCTTTGATATAAGGAAAAGATATAGAAAGAATATTCCCTCTATTATTCCTACTAGTAGTCTAGTTACCTTCCGAATATCCTTTAAAAAATCAAGAATTAGTCTCTATAATAAAAACCCGTATACTACTCTCCCTATAAAAAAGATTATCTACTAAGGAAGCTCTAAAGAGTTAGAAATTAGAAATTTATTTATTTAGTAGATTTTCTTATTACTTCCTATTAAAGCGTTATAGTACTTACTAGTATATTATAAGTTTGATACTAATTAAAGTTTAAGGGTTTAGTACTAGTAGTTAGTAAGATTAATACGTAACTAGTTATATAGATAAAATAGGTAGATACTAAATCTACCCCTAATATCTTTATTTCTACCCCTAACTTTTTTTATTTCTACCCCCGCCTAGAATCTAGGGGGGTAGCCCCTATTCTCTAGGCGCTCAAGTTATT
>QWZN01000212.1:0-40828 GCA_003693225.1 Venturia aucupariae | reverse complement strand
CGTACGATAGTATATCGCCTAATATTCTAGCCCTCTCTTTAAAGTACCCTCTATATCTTAGTATCTTCAAGGCCTTCCTCCTAGAACAGGATTTAAATTCGGTTTTTAAGGGTTCTACTATTAGGATGGATACTATTAAGGCTAAGCGCTTTAAGCTATTGTACGCCCTATTCTCGAAAACTGCGCCTAAGTATTAAGATACTTATTTTAATACCATATTTAACCTAAAGAAGTCGTACGATATTCTTTGCCTTGCGCTCTTCTTTACCGCTATAAATATAGAGGTAGGTAAGGAGGTCTTTGTAGGGTTTAAGATTGATAGGTATACGGCTACCTAAAGAGTTAGAAGATAGGTTAACCTAGGGGTAATAACTTACTAGGTATGATTTCTAGAGGTAAAGAAACACGTTATAAGATAATAATAGTATATAAAGATAATAGTTCTAAAGATATTGTAGTTCTGAAGGTGCGGGGTGGTTAAATTCTAAGGCGCAAAGTTTTCTGACCGACCACCCGCTAATATGATGCCGTAGTTGCGGCTCTAGGCCAAGGGTGACCTCCGACTCCAAGATGACGATCGCGAATTTCTAGAACAACAGCAAATCCAGATTCACTCTCGAAAAATTCCCGACATGCTCATGCTCTCTTGACCTCCCCATTCTCGAATTCCCGATACCAGCATGTCTCTGATCTCGCGACAGAGTAGAACAACACGCCTGAGCCCCTCCACATCCCACCGCCGACAGCGCTAAATCGAGCTCCCAGCTCCCAGTCTTCCCTCGCCATGTTCGAAAAATCCCTATACGATCTCATTCGCGGGCTGAGGAATCACAAAGGTAATGAGAGGGAATATATCCAAGAAAGCCAGCGAGAATGCCGACGAGAAATCAAGAGCCAGGACATGAACCTCAAGGCAACGGCATTGCTGAAGCTCACATATCTGGAAATGTTTGGACACGACATGTCATGGGCATCTTTCAATGTTTTGGAAGTCATGTCCTCGCAGCAATATGTGCAGAAGAAAGTTGGCTATTTGGCTGCAATACAGAGTTTCCGACCAGATACTGAAGTGCTCATGCTGGCCGAAAACTTGTTGAAGAAGGTGGGAATATTGTCAGAATGAAGCTCTTCGGCAAAACTAATACAGTCCAGGATCTCACATCTCCAACTCCTACGATAATCTCCCTTCCACTCGCTGCGATCCCCCACGTGATCAGCCCTTCTATGGCCAACTCATTGCTGTCGGATCTCCTGCCTCGTTTAACGCATTCTCACGCTGCAATACGAAAAAAGACCATTGTCACATTGTATCGGTTAGCGTTGGTGTACCCAGAAACGTTGAGACCAGCATGGCCGAAGATCAAGGAGAGACTGCAAGATGAAAATGAGGACCCGAGCGTGACTGCGGCCATCATAAACGTGGTGTGCGAGCTGGGATGGCGGAGACCTCAAGACTTCTTGCCTTTAGCGCCTCGACTTTTTGATCTGCTCGTCGAGGGTGGTAACAATTGGATGGCCATCAAGATAATAAAACTTGTGCGTGCGATTGAGAACTGTGACGACCGTCTGCTAATGGATCGATGTAGTTTGCAACTTTAACACCATTAGAACCCCGGCTGGTGAAGAAATTACTCCCACCACTAACGAACATCATCAAAACGACCCCTGCAATGTCCTTGCTGTACGAGTGCATCAACGGCATAGTACAAGGCGGCATCCTCGAAGGCGCCGAGGGCACAGCTGAGGGCGAAGAAATTGCACGGCTGTGCGTAGGCAAGCTTCGCAGTATGCTTGTGGTCGAGGGCGATCCGAATCGTATGTTTGGCACAGCTCAAGAAGGAGAGGGTTATCTGCTAACAACCCACAGTCAAATACGTCGCTCTTCTGGCGTTTCAAAAGATCGTCATCTCACACCCGCATCTCGTTTCATTACACCAAGACGTGATTTTGGAATGCATTGATCATGCAGATATATCGATACGAATGCGAGCGTTGGATCTTGCCGTAGGTATGGTCAACAACGAGAACCTCACAGCCATAGTGGAGAGACTGTTGCGCCAGCTCTTGAATGCACCAGTAGCGACCGAAGCGGACGACATAACGAACGACCGAGGCATGTATAGTGGCGTGGAGCCTCTTGCTGAATCGGACGATGATGAAGCCGAAGAAGCAATAAGACAGCGGGAGATTCGATCAAAGCAGCCTGCGCCACTGCCCGCAGATTATCGGTTCAACGCGATCAAGAGCATTCTCACAATCTGCTCGCGTGACACTTATGCCAGTGTGGGCGACTTCGAATGGTACATTGATGTGCTCGTCAAACTTGTGAAGGTCTGTCCGTCGACGAAGAGCTCGATATCGGATGAGAGTGATGTTGACGACTCAATGAGTAAGAACGATATCTCATACAACATTGGCCATGAGTTGCAGAACGTGGCTGTTAGGGTGAAGAGCATGAGACCAGAAGCGACATCGGCAGCTCAGTCGTTACTAATGATAGACTCGCGAGATCACTTCTTCCCAGCTTTCGGCAACGGCGGGCAAGGGGTCTTGGAATCTTGCGCGTGGATAGTGGGAGAGTACGCCGAAATGATCACGAACCCTACGGGCGTACTAGATTCTTTATTGCACGCGTCAAGCTCTCAGCTCCCAGCCCATGTGCTCGCAGTAAATATCCATGCAGCGCTCAAAATTTTCGCTATGATGAGCGGCAGTCATGAGCGCTCATGGACCCCTGAGAGACGAACGACTTTGACTTTGTTAATGGCAAGGATTATCTACTATTTGGAACCTCTCACGAGCCATCCTGATTTAGATGTTCAGGAGAGAGCGGTCGAGTACCTCGAGTTGATGAAGCTTGCCTCCGAGGCAGCTTCCGGGCACGCTGTGTCTCACGACGGTGATTTTGCAGAACCACCTTTGCTTCTCACGCAAGCTATTCCTGCACTGTTCACCGGGATGGAGCTGAATCCTGTATCGGCTGCAGCATTGCACAAGGTCCCGCCACCGGAAGATATCGATCTGAGCATGCCAATCAATGACAGCCTACAATCAATACTGAAGCAGGCAGAAGTCGACGACATGGCAGAAAATCTCAACGACGAGTTTCAAATATTTTATTCGCAACGGGTGGATCGCACAGCTGCCATTCAAGAATCGATATCAGCGTCTGAACGTCTCGACCTCGCCGCAAAGGACGAGTCTGCATCGTACCAATCGTATCAAGGCAACGCCGAGGCTGAGCCACTGAACGAGACGGAATTGGCAAGGAAACGAGCTGAACGTAAAGAACGCTACAAGGACGATCCATTCTATATCGCTGGCGACGACGAATCCCGCATGCACAATATCATACGCAACACGAATGGCGACGATCTGGACATCGACTCGATACCTATCATGGATTTGGAGTTGGAGGCGAGATCAGGTTCTCGTACTCCCGTGGATCTGGAATACCAAGCGCGGCAGAAACGAGCTGCTCGCCGGAAGCACATCGAAATTGCGGGAGATGAAAATCTTGATGGCGATGAACCTGTATCGAGGAATGGATCGAGACCTGATCTCAACAGGGCACTTCCTTCGAGGGCTAAAAAGAGCTTACTTGAGGTTGATTCGAGCGGTCTTGGTTCACTATCCTTAGAAGGCAGCTCCGGGAATGGCGAGCTTGATATCGAACAGCGTGAGGCAGAAGAGAAGGCATTGCGCGAAGTGGAGAGGTTACGACTCGAGATGCAGAGAGCAAGCGAAAGGATACACGCTAAAGAGGAGAGCGTCGTTGTTAAGAAAAAGAAGAAGAGAACCAAGCCTGTCGAAAGTGTGGAGGCGGCGCCAGAGCAAGAAAGTGGTGAGGGGTTTATCAAAAAGAAGAAAAAGAAGAAGAAGGCGGTGGGAGGAGAGGAAAGTAGTAATGCCAAAGTTGAGGCAGATACCGTTGCCAAACCGAAGAAGAAGAAACGGAGGCAGCCGGCTGAGATTAGCGAGCCTGATGGAGGGCTGAATTAATTGAATGCACTTGGCGATGTATCTTTGTCCTCGAGGATCTATTCGAACTGAATGTGTGCGCGTAGACTAGTTCCAGGATAATTTCTTCCTGGGCCTTCCACCTAAGGCTATCCGGGAGTAGAAAAGTCGTCACTGAATACCCGCAATCGATGAGGATCCAGTATCAATTCCTGGCAAATCTGAACGTAATTTCCGGCAAACCTTCTCACCTTCATGAAGAACCGAGAACTTGTTAAGGATTTGGGGAGAACCAAGGGGACCGGGTCCTGTTACATCACACAGATTATAACTTTGACTGAACAGAGAAAAGTAGTTGGTGGACTAATCGATCAATTTCAGGCTGCTGCTTAAGTGGTCCATCCGTGTGGACTGGACATGATGTAACTACCCTTGACGAGTGAGAAGGGAGATAATAGAAGGGCATGGTTTGACAACTACAGATCTGATGATGAGGATGGTTGGGCTTAGAGGGCCAAGCGTCGTCATTCGTGTTGTGTTGAGAGGATGAGATTGCGAGAAGTCGATAGCTAGCTAGAGCAAAGCGAGATGAATGAAATGCTCGATTGTTTCCTCAGTAAGATTTTACCAGGGCTGAGAAAGATATGACAGGTTGGTAAGATTGTCTGTCGATTGATACTGGTATCATCCTCGCTCCTTCTAATCCCATGTCACAGAATGATTTGAGAACCGCGTCGCGTGGGAAAAGGCTCCCAGAATATGGATAGGAATGAAGTCAATTGAATCGACATAAATTCGCTCATGCCACGGGCAAGCTCAAATGCGTTTACCTACATAGTCCCAGTAATTCTCCATCAAATAGCACAAGGACATCAGTCCAGTATACTCCAAACGCCAAATAATGGTATCTTCTCCAAGATCGCTTTTTCTCCTCTTAATTTGACCGCTTCTCGTCTTGCTTGCAGTCAAACTATGTCTCTCCGTATTCTCAAATGTCGATCTTGTCCTCGCGCTAATGTACAGAGCTCTCGCCGTTGTCGTCGTCCTCATTTTTGATGTTTCGCAATGGAGATCTAGATGCTTAAAAGAACATTCGTAGGAGTTCAAAGATGATGCCGCCGCATACGACGAAAGCGAGAAGTGCTGTGGTTATGTGTCAGCTCAGATGTCCAAATGCGAGATTGCCACCATTCCACCCTCCTCTTCTTATGGATACGAGCTCATCCCCCGGTCGTAAACCCCAAGATATACTGCGACCACCAAAATATGTAGGAAACAAGTGACATACCAACCCATCCCTTTGACAGAGGCGATTTGAAGCTCTCCTTTGTTGGCTTCTTCCTCAGAGACTCTGGTAGTCCTCTCTTCTGCTCTTCGGTGCGGGCAAACTTTGCGTTGGCTTTGCGCTGGGCTGGTGTTTGTGCCTATGCGACATTAGTTGAGCGTTCCTTTCATTTCATTCCTATTCTGTTGTAGCTGACCATCGTGAGTGGTTTATAGGTTGTCTTCGGGAAGGAGTCTGGCGGTTGTTGTGTTCGCGGTTATCGATGTATGGGATATTTGGAGAAGAGAAGCGAGAGCTATGTAAACCTTCTATGTTCGTGCAATGAATTCGTTCCAGAAAGATGCATCGGTGTCCTCTATCCCCCAAGATTTAAGGTTAAGTGACAGGGACAGGGGTAAGTCGCTCAGCCGAGCCGAAAAGAGGGTTCTTGTGGGACTACTCCGTACATCATCAAATAGACAGACAGTATACGACCACACATATACACGAACAACATAATGTCTTCAATACGAATAGCAACGTCTGTGAGGAGGCTGACAGCTCCTACGCGCTCGAGAATAATTCCACACGCTCGATTCAATTCCACGAAACCGCAATATCAAGCTCCGAATCCGACACCAGCAACGCCTTCACCAGATTCTCCTCCCATAAATCCACATGTGAGTGGTCCCTCCATATATATCGCACTGATTTAGTGCTGATACAGCATGAAGCGCGCATTTTACAAAGCATGGGGCATCCCGTTGGTCAAAGTCTTCCTCGGGGCAATGTTCACGTATCAATTGCTATACTACGGATGGTTGAAATTAGAAAGCATAGAGCAAAAGAAGGAGAAAGATGGTGGGTGAGGATATCAGATACGGGCAAAAGAAAGATCGCTGATGAAAACGGTAGCAGAGATGAAGCTACTTGAGGGCCAGCTTGCTGAGCTGACGGCTTCGAAGAAGAAATGAAGAACGAGAGAGAGGCAGAGACGTAATGACGGTTCAACGCCGTGGACAGCAGGGGCTCTCGTGATATTTGTACTTGAGGAAGTATGTGAGTCGGCTCGCCCAAGATGGCGATTGGCGTGTGGAGAAAGAACAGCATGCCAGAATCGTGGAGCACAAGGGATAGGGAATAATGGGGGGGTGCACCGAGAGATACGTAAGTCATGTCTCCATTTTGAGATATGCCCGGAAAAGAGGAAACGCAGGAAGTGCACAAATCAACGAGAGAAGAGCATTCTTCAGGGAAGCCACAAGGACTCAAAAATTCGAACATCAAGCATAATTAACTGCAATTTTTGTATTCATACTAGTTTCTACATCATCCTCTTTATTTCCCGCAGACTGTCACACGGATCGAACTCTCTTTCGAAGTGCGATCGCCCTCATCAAGATCGGGTCGCAGTGCATTAGGCCAAACACGTGGACAACAGACGACCCTGGAATCTCCCGAAAACACTTTCGTTCTCTCAGATCTATGGGCACACGTAGGACAGGTTAATTATCTCTGACTGTAGATATAGAGGTTCTTGGCCATAACCCGCCCGACTTCTCGCACACGCTTAATCACATTATTGAAGTCCAATTCCAACTGTAGAATTTTACTATTGCGTACGGCAGTACGAACGGCAATATCGCCTAGGCTATGATTACTTCTCAGAGGGGAGGTGTACAACACCTGGAATCGCGTTCGCGAGATGATGGTTCGGGAGCTTCTTTGCATCCAGGTTCGAATTTTCCTTTCGCAAGCTTTCGCAGCAGAGGAACATCGTACTTATCTCCCAGTGCGTAGCCCTGAACGACAATCGTGAGAGACGTGGGCAAGAAGGCGAACTGCATCCACTGACCATTGCTTGGAACTACATCGAGACACTCGGGACATTCATTTTTGTCGCCGTAGGTAAGAATAATCGCCACGATAGATGGCTTCAATCATCGCTTTGAACATGATCGAATCATCGTCCTCGAGCTTTACCTTCACATTTGACGGGCAAGTCGGGAGTGCTTTCCGGAATCCAGCAGTCATGGAAAGGCGGCTTGGAGGCCATTGGCGAAAACCTGTGTATGAAGTTTCTGATGCCAAGGTGATTATACTAGAATGGCTGGTGGAAAGAGGAACATCGTGTGAAGAGCTTGCATATAGGCCCTTGGGAAGGCGGATTACGTGTTTTTCAGTGGGAAAAGAAACTACGCAATAGACCATGAAAACCCCACCGCTCATTCGAAGACATTTCACGTCTTCGACCAGTCGTCGCCAATATTATAGAGGCGGAACCTGCAGCTCTGGGAAGTTGACCCCTGCCAATCTCACTGACTAACCAGGCGGAGAGAGAGATGTATATTACATACATACATACATACATACATACATACATACATACATACATACATACATACATACATACATACATACATACATACATACATACATACTTACATACTTACATACTTACATACTTACTTACTTACTTACTTACTTACATGGATGGATGGGGGACAAATAATGGTTGGCGTCAAGTAGAACCCAACTGAAGCACTTCTTCATCAAGGTTATTTAGGTATGATCAAGGTTCACTCACGTCCGTTGTCGTTGCACAGCATGAGGACGGGCGCATCGTTGGGGCGCATCGTTGGGCCTAACCGGCGGGTCGGGAAAAGTTTGGTTCCCGAAACGTCGGATCAACGCACTGAAACACGGACATCGAGAGCTCATGACCGCTTGATTGTGGGCGGAATGAGGATTCTGGCCTTGGCAAGATAATCATCAGTGCAACACAAAGTCAGGCAAGGAAGCAAGGAGTTTGAAAATATCTTCAATCGATTCATTTCCCCAATCATTACTTAACGCTCATTAAGAACATTAACCCATCACCTCCTCTCTCATCAGCCAAGTAGTGGAATGAGCAATACAAACCATGTTTTCCATAGTCCAAGGATGCCCATCAAGTAATCCACCAACACCGATGCTGCTAATAAAATCATTCACCAGATCCCCCAGGATCCTCTTTTCTTTGGTATATAACAATTCTAGTCCTCTCTAGACCACCTTTGTACAAGCTAGGTCCACGACCGTCTACAAGGCGAGGCCGAACAGTGCGAACAGACCGAACGCAAAGCCTGCGGCACCGAAGTCTTGAGCGACCTTGAGGGCAGCGGCAGCAGCGGAGCTGGTGGAAGCGGCCGTGGAGGTGGTGGCAGTTCCGGAACCACTGGAGGTAGCCGAAGCGGTGGTGCGCGAGGAAGAAGCGCTGGCGGACGAGCTTGAACCGAGAGCAGTGGCGTTCTTCTGTCCACAGGTGAAGGACTGGCAGAAGGTCTGGCCGGCCAAGTCGTTGGGGTGAGCAGCGGTGCACTGACCCTTCCAGTTGTCGCACTCGAGGGAAGGCAAGGTCTGGGAGTAATCGGAGATGTTGCCGGTTGGGCCGGACAAGCATGTGCAGTTGTACGTCAGGGTGTTCTAGAAGGCGCTGTCAGTTGTGGTTCGGTAGAGGATTGCAGGGAGTGAGGTAGTCGTACCGCATCGCAGGTGTTAGCCGAGACCTGGCCGTTCTGGCACGTCTCCGGGCAGGTGTTCTGCTGAGCGCGGCACCAACTCAATCGCGTACTGATCTCGACGGACGCTGGGGTGACATTGCAGCAGGTGGTGAAGTTGGCCTGGGCAGAGACGGCGCTGGCAAAGGCGCCAATGGCCACGGCGAGGGATGAGAAGAGCATTTCTGCGGAGTTTTGGTTGTTGTTGTCGCGGGGGTTTAGAGATGTCTGGGAATTCGCTTGTCAGTGGGCGTCAAGGTTATGCTGCAGGAAGCCGACGAAGAAGTATATCGGCAAACAAGCTTCAGGAATGGTGAAGTAAGTGGCGGGCGGGCAAAGAAAAGGCAGCAAATTGGCCTCCACGGCACATGTTCGCGCACCGCAGGGCTTGCGAGTGTTGAGGGATTGGAACGGGGATGGGGACCATGGTGAGGACTGAGGACTGAGGATTGAGGATTGAGGATTGAGGATTGAGGATTGAGGATTGAGGATTGAGGACTGAAGACTGAGGACTTACAGATGCGATAATGGGGTTGAGCTGAGCAGGCGCTGGTCACTGACTGAGTGATGAATTGGGCTCTCAGTGATTGTTGATAGTGGTATTGGGGTTGCGAGGGTGGGAGGAGAAGAGAATTGGGGCTCGGCAAGCTTTATTGTCAAGAAGCTGCAGCACAGACGTCTGGCAATCAGAGAGGAAATTGCCTCCGGGAGATGCAGCAGCAGCTATCTGTATCTGCGGAGGTACCTTGCCCGAAGGCAGCTAGCACCACTACCTTACCTACCTTTACCCAAGCACTGGTACCATGGATCCGTCTGTGTTTGCTAGTTACTAGATAGTAAGATAAATGCTAGTTCCGTAGCTGGCTACCGTTCGTCTGGATGCCATTATTGCCGTTGCTATTATTCCTGCGGCCTTCCATCTGTATTGCAAACACCCGTCGGATCTACGTGATGTATTCACTTATTGATCATGGCCACACCTGAAACACAACCCGTAGCCAGGCCTGTGGGATTCGGGAACAACTTGAACAAATAGTGTGTACTGAATGCCTTCAGTTCTTAGCTACACCCGGCCTTCAGTTCTTAGCTACACCCGGCCTTCAGTTCTCAGCTACACCCGTCCCCGTCTAGCTCCCGATCGTATTGCATCTGCATGACATGACTAGTACTAAACTAAGCAAGTATACC
The DNA here is from genome assembly GCA_003693225.1 of Venturia aucupariae. Lineage (NCBI taxonomy): Eukaryota > Fungi > Ascomycota > Dothideomycetes > Venturiales > Venturiaceae > Venturia > Venturia aucupariae. The sequence goes on along the minus strand of QWZN01000212.1, from coordinate 30,877 downwards.
GTAACCTACTCGTACCTAGCTCTTAGATAGCTTCCGCCACGGCCTGATCTCGCGCCAACCTAACGCCTCTCTCTCTCTCTCTGCGCATGCCAAGCATCGTCGAGTTGAAACAACAGTGAGCACCCGTAGCTATCGCGCACAATCGAAAAAACAAATCACAGAGGCCGGCAGAGTCACGCAGCACCGTGACCAAAGTATCATCTCTGCGCAACTGGAACCCACTGCACTCTCACCTCCCTCCCGTTACCCCTGCCACTTGTGTTGTATGCTTGTGGTCAATATCCCCGTCTCCATTATGCACTATCGACTGACTGCAGAACCAACAAGGTCGTGCGTAAGGTGCTCATGTGTGGGCGAGAGCGCGCCTTGGACCGACGAGACGACGCCTAGTCCATGCCCGCTTGCATGCATGCCAGTGCATACCCTCCATGAAGAATATCCCCGACCATAAAGACAAGCTTGACCTTTGACATGATTCATGCACTCGGCATCCGTCTGCGTGATTCTTCACTGGTGAAGACTCCCATTATTGACCACCTCCAAACTCTCGTGTTTCTGCCTCGTCACTGTTCGTGTTCCCACCATAGACACAAGCTTTGGTAGCTTGACGCGGCTCTTTTCGCCCTAGACAGGCCCTTCGCTAGCCCATCTCAAATACTACCCGTGTACCTCAATCACTCCACAAAGAGAACGCAAAAACTCGCAAGAAGCCAATATCGACCCACAACGAAAAAAATCCTCGCTCTTTCAATTCCATATTTCCTACCTCGAGACACACAATTCACAAAGCAACTACCTCAATCCCTGCCATTTGGAGGGGGAAAACCTAGTCCTTGGATTCCGTAGTATACCTTGCTCGCCATGGATGCTTGCTTACATGTTAACTAACTATCCTCCCGTCAGGCTGGAAAAGAAATGGACAAGAGACGTACCCGCTCGAGGCAACCAACCAACCACACCCGTGAACTGAATTTGGTCTTGGTAGACAGATCCAACATGAACTCGACATGGAATCTCTCGCGACAAAAGCGTCAAGCGTCGTTCAATTAGACTCGTGAGGTAAGGGACAAAGCCCCGGGCTCTGCGTCACAAAAAGCTTATTCATCCCTTCAGGTCGGTCCCTTGGAATGGAAATGAACAAAGAACAACTGGATCCTAAATAAACGAGTAAACATCATTGACCACTTGCCCCAAACGAATAAACACTGCTGATCAAAACATTATCAATTTTATCAAAAATATTCATCTATCAACAGGAAGAGAATGCGAGGCCAACAGATCCATATATCTATAAGCGATAACCAACAAGGCGAGATCCCATCCGTCTCTCCAGCCAGCATTCATGTCAACAATCCTCAACAGCAAACCACAGGACAACGTCAACCCCCTCGAGTACTTTCCCCCATATCAAAACATGCATCCACACCCACAGTACCATCAGTGTACCGTTGAGCCCAAACGACGGCACCATCCAGACCAATGGATGCTCCAGAAGAAACTCGGGAACAATCTCCGCCCGAGCCGGCTTCGTGAAAACAATCACTACTGCTTCTCCGCCTTCTCGAACTCCTTTGTGAAGGCCGCCGCCTCCTGATAAAGATCGATGATGCACGCTGCCGACCAAGCTTGCGTCGGGGACTACAGATACTAGTCAGCTCACATCCAAATCAAACACCAAACGATGACAGAAGGCAGGACAATCACAGTCAGTCTCCTCCGCTACGGCAATTGCTCCGCCCAACAATTCAAACACATGTCCCAAACAAAGTGGGAAAAACTGTTGCAAGGGAAGAAAATTACATACCGAATCTGCACAGAATGCTCCATCCTTGTTCGTGAGCTCGGCGAGACCTGCCCATTCGGATGCACGAATGGCGTTCATGCAGCCACGCAGACGGCGAGTGATCTGCTGGAATGATTCTGTCCTCTCCTGCGGTGTCTTGCGGCGCATGAGATCAAATCGCAGGAGTGCGCGGCAGAAGAATCCAGTGGGCCACAGCCACTCGGGTCCCTGGTGGTAATTGCGTCCCTTAGACGTGGCAAAGTCGGTCGAATCTTCGCCATTGTTGTAGTAAGGTCTGTAGTTGAGATCCGAGGGATCGAGCGTTGCCATACCCGTTGGCCCACGAAGGTTCTGGTCAGCAACGGTCAAAGCATACAGGGCCTTCTCTGCATCGAAGAGTGCTGGTGCCACGACCATGGCAATGGGGAAATTGGGCCGAAGTTGGTAGTCCTCGTATGGCTTGCCGGATTTGTAGAGATCCTTGTAGATTCCACGTCTGTTCACAATGGCAGAATCAACATCGTAGGCGCTGTCCTCCTCCTTGGTGCGAGGAACATAGTAGCACCTCTCGAAGTTCTCCTTGATCAGTGCGGCCCAGTCTTTCCACGTGATGGCCTTGTCGCTCTTGCCCATGGTGACACCCGAGTACTTGTATTCGCCTGCTGCGTGCTTCTCAGCAAGCCAAGCAACGGTGCTGTATAGCATGCCAGTAATCTCGACTGCCGCGCCATCACGAGGCGTTCCTGGCACGCCCTTGGATCCGGCCTTCTCACTTTCGCCCATCTTGTCCATCCAGGTGCCGCAATTGAATTGATTGCCACCGAAGACCATGCCGTTCGACCAATCGACGCCGTACTTGAGGTTGAAGCCTTCGTCCTGCATTTGGCTGTCGATGTTTGGACCGGCGTCGTACTCACGGAAGTCTTGACCTTCAGCATGCTTTTGTAATGCTTCCTGGATGACGTCTTCAATCGTGGATGACTTGGAGTAGGCGCGCTTGTCATCGACGGGGAACCAAGTGTCATCGTAAGGTAGGAATCGCCGTTTTGCGGACTCCTGAAGCAGCGAAAGGCCATTGGGAATAATCTTTGTGTAGTCCTGAATGCACTGGAGGAAAAACCAGATAGAGTCGCGTGAGTTATAACGAGGCAAAGCACCGGAACTCAGGAGATTGGGAATCATGCCATGCTTGAGGACACTGGCAAAAGCCAAAATGTGCTCCTTGGCATCATCATTGCGACCGGTAGCAATCATCAGTCCTCGCAAAGAGATCATGATATCGCGCCCCCAACATCTTGCCCAGGAGGACGAGAAGTGAGGGAGACCGGCGGACATGCTAGGCACCACCTTATCAGGCCAGAGGGACGCATTGTCCATGTAACCGATGCATTGTACGCTGACCAGTGACAGGCTCTGAAGGAACTGCTGGCCTTCTCCAATGTTGGAGCTCATGAGTTGAATAGAACGGTCGACTGCTGCGCTGTATAGTGTCTGGATGACCATGGCAAAGTATCGTGGAAGAAGGAAGCTTGGAAGTTTGCGGATTGCTTCGAATCGATCTTTCAGCCATGCTGCGGGAGCTGCCAGGTTTGCCCATTGAGACTTATTCGACGCGTTTGCAAGTCTACCGACGCAGTAGTCAAGAGCCCAGGTGCCTTCACGAAGATGTTGACAAAGGGGATGACCAAGGTTATTCTCGGCAACGATGTTGCGTAGTACACTCCACCAACCCTGCAAGCCAGCGTAGACCAATTGACCGTGGCCAGGAATGTTGTAGGTTCCATCTTTGCCATCTGTGGCATCTCGCTCCTCTGGTTCGCATCGATACAGGAGGTGATTGATATCGGCCAGGTTGAGCTTCGAGCATGCATCGGCACCACCGCCAGTGACGAACTTGTCAAGGCCCTCTGAATGCTCTGCACCGGGAATCCAGGTCTCGAAAAGAGCAACACTGCCAGGAGGGAATAATTCGCCAACCTCGATCTTGGTGTTGCCATTAGCCCAGGTGCAATTGACTCCGCGAAGGTCTTTGGTTCGACTTGGGAGACCTCGCAGCACGCTGTCGTTGAGTGCGGCTGACTTGGCGGCGTCGCTGGCATCAACCTCCAACATCCAAGACCCAAGCAGCTTGGCCTTTGTTCCTGGCAGGTGGACTGGCGGAAAGCCGCCGTTACCATTGCCGTAGCCTGGGAAAGCAGTATGGGCGATGCAGAAGAAACCCTTTCTTGATTGAGGATGGACTCGATGAATGGTGATATACTCGTTGTCGTGGTGAATGAAAGTCTCATCATATCCATCCTTGCCCATCATGACGTGTATTTGGTTGAAAAGCTTCTTGATGTTGCCAATGCCACCTTCGGCAGCGGCTACCTTGAGATCGCCGAGAGTAGAGTAGGGCGAAGTATACGGTCTCTTCTCATGAACAAGCTCGATCAAGGCTGGGTACACCTCATCGTAACCGTAGACACTGCCAGTAGCTGAGGCGCACATGGCCACGAGAGCTGCGTTGGGCAGAGTATCTCGAGCATCGCGCTTTTGTGCCGGTGTTTCGTTGTCATGGGTGCAGTCCATGAACAAAGCGTGGACAGGACTCTGCTTGATCCGGCGGACCATTTCGCGAGTAATTGGAGCGCCTGACTTGCTCGCTGCGACGGCTTGTTCTACGTTCATGACTTCATCGGTTTCGAAGCTGCCGATGGGTACACCAGCGTGACGATGGACGAGTCGACTGAGTTCCTTGGTATCCCAAGCTTGCATTGCTTCGCGGATGAGACAACTGATGGCAAGGTGCTCGCAATAGACGAAGTCCATCTCCTCGGATCCGGAGAAGAGCTCGGCGCAGACAACAAGGTCGGGACGAACCTTACGAGCCTCGTCTAGCATGTACTGTGCGAGTGGCAGAGGAGTGGAGTGGCAATTGTCGATCCGGAATCCATGGAAATGCTTGGCCATGAGCCTGACATACGACGCAATGCGATCCCAAAGATAGGGGTTGTCCTGGCGGGTAGCACCGTATCGAAGCTTGACACAATCTCCCCAGACGATGAGCTCGCGACGCAGGTACGCTTTAGACTTTGGTCCAGCATTGTCTTTCATGACATCGGCAGCCCACACCCAGCCGTTGTTTGCAACGTCCAGGCTAGTATCTGGGTGTTTGCTGGTCGTCGAGTTTCTTGGTAGTCGTGTGAAGTAGGTCTCGATGAGTGGATTCTTCTTGTCGATAGGGCCTAGCTTAGGACCATTGTCATCCATACGGACGTACTTGATCCTGTTGAAGAGCTGTTCGGTAATGGCTGCACAGTCCGCGTCGTACTCCTTGTAGTACTGAAGGTTGACCTCTTCCAGAAGCTTGAACATGATTCCATGTGCGAGCCGATCGTCAGGGGTCACTTGTGTCCGAGAGTCGTATCGTCCCATCAAAGCACTGAGAAGAGCTGCACCGCGCTGGGGGTCTACTCGTCGTTGAAATCGTCCGCCCATGCTCTCTGTGCCAGTCATAGCATGAGCCATGAGCCATTCAGCTTTCTGCGCCAGTGGCCAGGACTTGACCTCTTCGACGCCGCGGATACCCGATTTTCCAAAGGCATCTTCTGGAAACTCGACAGCGCCCTCGCGCCAGGCCTGGACAGAAGCCTTGGTGTCGCTTTCGGGATCGCAGACGTAGAATTCCCAGAGCCTTGTTTTGGCAATGCAGTGCTCCTTGATGCCGTCCATGATCTTGAGTAGATCGCCTGTTGAGTTGAGCTCCGTGGGATATCCAAGAGGGCCCAGGTTGTCTCCAAAGTCCATAAGCGCATTGTCGAGGGCAAGTGCTGGCTCGAGATGCGGAGCAGTCTTGACACTGTAGCCAGCTTCTGGATGTTCCTGGAGCCACGAGCTGTTGTTTGCTGTGTGGTTCAACACGACATCGGTCATAGCCAAAAGACCATGCTGGTCCTCCATGTTCCGCGTCAGATTGGCAATGTCTTTTTCGCCATTGGGAAACATTTCTCGGTCAAAATTGAGCTGATCTGCAATGCTGTAGGGCGAATTCGAGTCTCCCCGAACATTGAGAGGCGTGAAATGGATCATGTTGTATCCTCGCTGCGCAATACCATTCAACTGCGGCTCCCAGTCATCTGGATAGTTGCCCATGAACTTCGAGATACAGGAGAATAAGGCCAAGGCGTCGAGTGGAAGATGTTGGCCTTGCAACATTGGCCGCGGTGAGACATCAACATAGTATGTGGGCGTGCGAGTAGGCCGTTGCGGCTCCACATCTGTATGCGAAAAGGGTGGAAGTGGTGTGTAGGTGGTATGAAAATCGAAGGCGCCAGCACATGGTACCGGAATGTCGATATAGATGGGACGATTGAAGTCAGGTTTCAATCTGAAAACTGTTAGCTGTGGTGCGAAGACAATTGAGAGGGGGGGATCACTTACTTGTACTCCTTGTAGCTGCTCCGATCAAAGGTCTCGTCCTTGCCAGGAATGTTGACCCAAAGACTGCCCTCTCGACATATCGAGCTGTTGCCATGCGTGTTAGCCAGATCAGCGATTCATATGAAAGCCCTCAAAATGACCTTGATGCTGAGAGTTGGGTTCGGGAGAAGAGAATTGAAGCCTACCTGGTGCCTTCGATAACGAATCGAAGTATGTAACTGGGGTCTGTTGGTGGTGGGAGATAGACGTATGTGCCTGGGACGTCCGGAGCTCCACCGTCGGTCAATGGCAACAGGTATACATTGGTTGGAGCTGGTTGGGTGGGAGTCGACATGTCTTTCCCTGTTATCTTGACGTGGGCTAGCTCGAGTTCGCTTCTCTTTGGTGGTGCAGCAGGTGCAGCTTGTGGGTGCTTGTAGGAGGTGGAGTGAGGCAGAGATAAGGGTCGGTGCGGTTGCATAGAACAACGAATGGGGAGATGGCTGTGATGGAGGAGGATGTCGCGCTGATAGTATGAGCTCAGGAAAGACGGACAGGCAGTTAGGTAGTAGGATGGATGGTGCTCAAGTGAACAGAGAAAGTGTATGCAGGCTTTGAGTTGTGGTTTCGCTAAATGATTCGAGGATGTAGATGATGAGATTGAGCTTCAGGTCAGGCTTCGGCACGGCGATGTCGAGTACTTCAAGTAAATAGTAAATACTGGCAAGGCGGTTAGATCCAAGAAGCGACTTCCTCTCCCGCAAGCTCAAGCTTTCACCTGCAGTTCCTTGAAAAAGCGATCGTGAATTGGATCTGGAGGTTGCAGGTGCGAGTGGTGCCGTTGAGATCACAGCAGGCACTATGACGTTCTAACTTGGCCCGTTGAGAACAGGCACAGGGCAGCAGGGGAGTTCCACCTGCAGCCTTAGGTTACGAAACGATCGCTTACTCAGGTAGCTATACACTCTCTCACCCGACCTACCTCCACTCTGTGTATTGCCTTATGTAATCGCCAGGGCCAGGAGACATCCGTAACTATGGCATTTTGAAATCCCATGTCTCTGTACCGGTAGTGGCTCAAGGTCATTGTTTTTTTTCTGACAACGTGCTTGATCATCACCCTCGGAATTGCCGCGTTGGATGGGACTCTTCAGCCCGTACCTTCTTCATTGCTATTAATCCAATACTGTCCTATCCAACAGAGCACGTGGTGGAAATGAACATCTGGAATAGAAAGACCGCCCGCACGTGTGTGAAGAAATTCAGCAGTTGCACAAGGGAGGCACGAACTCCGCGATGTTGGTGTTCTACTGAGCTATCTAATGTCCTCGTGGATATGGATACTGCGCTAATATTTCTTTCTACTCGTGATTGTAGGTTCCAAGAGATCAGATCCGTCCTTGAGAGAGGCAGCAGGGTTGGTGGTTTGGGGCTCCGTCCGTTCTTACTGACAGCTCCAAGGATCATCGGAGTAGGGCAAACCTAGTCGATGCCATCAAGAATACTCCTGCTTCGACCAACTTGCAAATTGAAAGTCAACGTCGCAACACGTGCCCTCATGTCATTCCCAATGCCAGCAAGAGCCATGTATCACCGCTGTGGCCTCCGATCATTCTCAGTCCATAATCTTTGGTTCAATGAGGTCGGGAATCTGCTCGGGCTTGATTTTGCCTTCAAGAATGTCTGTTTACGAAATTAGCTTTCGTTTGTCGCAGTTTCAGAGGCCTTTACTCACTGTAAACAGCCGTGAAAAGCGGGAATTCTTCCTCTTTGCCCTGACTCTTCAAGAAACTGTTGACTTCGTACGCAGTACTCGTACCCTGCAACTTTTGTCCGTTCAATTCCCTCCTCTCCACCTCGTCAATTGGGATGCCCTTCTCGATGCTCATCTTTGCACATCTGAAGTTTCGTCCACCCATACATGAAGTAATCACATCTGCCACACCCGCACTCTCTTCTGTGAAAGTTTCCGTCTTGCATGTTGAAAAGTACATCTTTCCAAATTTGACTTGTTCGAGAATGCCGACGCGCATCACTGCTGCCTTCGCATTGTCGCCCCAGCCTAGGCCATCAACCCAGCCTGCCGCGAGGGCGACGATGTTTTTCAATGCGCCGCCCAACGATACACCTGCTACATCTGACACCATCCGAACGTGGAAATAGTTGCGGTGAAAGAGCTTCTTGATATTTCCGTGGCTCAATGGAGGATATGCATGAGGTAATGGTTGAAGCCTCGGACCCAAGCGATCGTCATTGGACTCTCCCTTCTCCTCGCCCTTTTCAGGCGCTGTCAGATCTTCTTTCGAGCTTGTTGGCGATCCTTTTGGTGTTGGGTGCTTCGAGTCCATTGACGGTGGATCGTATGCCACTGTCGTCTCCGAGTATTTGCCGGCTGCGATTTCAGAGGCGATGTTGGCCCCTGAGAGCGCGCCGCAGTAAATATCCAAGTTCTGCCCAATGAGTTCCGAAAGCAACGTGACGCCCTTCTCCGACACTTCTACACCTTTGATGCAGGATATTCCGCGTGCAAACGGCACGATCTTGCCTTGCAAATCTTTGCAAATCCTCCGAATGAATTGATGTGGAAGGTTGAAGATGAGAATCGTCGAGTCTTTGACTGATTCTTCGAGGGAGGTGGTTGCGATGACATTGTCTGGGAGCGTGATTCCAGGGAGGTATTTGATATTCTCGTGGAGTGTGTTTATGAGCTCTGACAGCTTTTGAGGTTTGCCAGCGGTCGGTGAATCTGGGCGATATTGCCTCGATCCTTTGGGTATCACAATGTCCTCCTCAAACACCCACATGTGCACATTCTCCTCGTATAGATTCGGATGCGCTCGAGTATTTTCTGCGACGACCTTTGCGATTGTCGAACCCCTGGCGCCAACTGTCAGTAATGCGCCGATGATGTCAGGCAGGAGGTGAGGTCGCATGCACACCAGTTGCCAGATCCCACCACAGTCACCTTGTGCTTTTTGGCGTAGACTCCGAGTGTAGCCATGTTGCTGTACCGTATTCGAGCTTTCTTGAATTGGTGCGCAACCTTTGATGTGGCTAGCGGGTTGGGGAGAATGGAGGAAGAAGCAATTCTTTTCATTCAGAAGTACTAGTACGGGTGGGACCTGAGATTATCATGTGGTTGAAGGAGCAGCTACTAGTACCGAAGTAGTTGAGGAAGGAAATATTGGGGACCTGCTATCTTTTGTTGAGATGGTGGATGTTCGTAAGGTAGGGCTCGAGCTTGCATGTGAGGTGGTAAGGTAGGGAACTGAAGGGAAACGGTCGACGACCACTTTGGTTGATATGATGGGGTTTAAATCGAAGATGGACAAAACCTTTGACATGCGACAAAAAGTACTTCCATCAAGCTTCCTCTAACCTTTAGCCCGTGCTAGAAGCGGTCATGGGATCCCTCTGGCTGGTACGGATCGATAGCCGACTGGCTTCGGCCTGCACTCCTTCGTCTTCGAATGGCGGCATCTCAGATCGTTTGGGCAGAAACGTGTCTGTCTCTGGGGAAGAGCGCCACCGTATGACAAGCAGGTGTCCCGTAACTACTACGGTAGGACCTGAGCGAAATGCTGCGTGTTTGCAGCCTCGGGCTACCTAATCTGGAAGTTTGGATATTTAAAGATATTGCATCTTGTCAAGATGCAATAAACATTCGCGGCTTCATGCGCGCTGAAGTAGGAGCATCAGCAATTAGAAAGCTCGAGCAAACGAACAATCAACACCTCAAGAAGTAGTATCACTTGTCTGAAGCCGGTACTTATCACGATTACAATTACCCGACGAAGATGATCCCCCGCCATAAGAGCGAGGGGGGGCTGTCGACCTCCAACTAACTCATCATTGGCCCTCAACATTTAGCCTTCAATCAACAACTGAACACCAAGGCGTCCGGCGGGACTCTCCTATCGATAAAAGATCCATCCGATTCCACCCTGAACCGGGCAGTTTGAGCCATCCGCTGCGTAAACGTGTGTCAGCCAGCCTTGTATTATTGCATCTCGCATCACATCACAGCACCGCATAACTCCGGGCATGCCCCGCGGATATCTCTTGAGAAAAGGCAACCAGAACCTGCCACTGAGCCTCATCAAGTCCAGACCCTTGCCCGTACTACCTCAACCCGCAGATCAAACATCTCGACTTTCCCAATTAGTACTCCATCAAAGCACTTCCACTTGTACCAATCGCTGGCCATTGATCTTTAAGCCCACCCCCACTAGTTCCATTCATCACTCAACATCTCCATTCTCCCCTCACCACTCCACCACCACCACCACCACCACAATGACGGCAGCAAAGGTCGAAGAAGCAAAGGCGTTGGCCGGTAAACGTGCCGTGGCCGAGCATTTTGATGAGAAAATGCAATATGTGGGCATTGGCTCTGGTACTACCATTCTCTATGTCGTGGATGAGATCGCTCGTCTGCTATCTTCAAACCAGGATGCCAAGCACAAGATGCGCTTCGTACCCACGGGTTATCAGTCAAGGCAATCGATAATAACAGCAGGGTTGACACCAATTGCTTTCGATTCGTTACCGGATGGCGTAGTCCTGGACGTGGCCTTCGATGGCGCAGATGAGGTTGATGACGAGCTGAACTGTATCAAAGGTGGAGGCGCATGCCTTTTCCAAGAGAAACTTGTGGCAGAAAGGGCAAGGAAGTTTGTCTGCGTCGCTGGTATGGCGATACTCGTTCTCTCTTGCACTACCTGTGAAGCTAATTGCTCCAGACTACCGCAAACTACAATCTCACCTCTTGACAGGATGGAAAACAATTCCGATTGAAGTCGCTCCCATGTCCATTCACAGTGTCCAGCACTCCCTCACTCTACTCGGCTCTACCGATCCTATTGTCCGTCTCGGGCCTATGCTGAAATCTGGGCCATTAAAAACGGACCAAGATTTCTTCATCATCGATGCGCGCTTTCCAGAGCCTTTGATGACACATGCTGATGTTGCAGCTGGCAAGGGCAAGGGCGATGGTAGTGATGGCACATGGGAAGTCAACAACCTAAGCAAGGCCATCAAGTCTATTACTGGCGTGTTAGAAGTGGGCTTGTTTTGCGGCATAGATGGGATCACAGCGAAAGAGCTCCACGAGAAAGGAAACAAAAAGTTAACGGCACATGGTGGGCAGAAGCCTGTTGCTTGCTACTTTGGCATGGAAGACGGCAGTGTGGTCGAGAGACACCGTCAGTCGACCTCATAGAGCATCGAGGCAGCGCGAAACGAAGTCGCTTGGCTTGGACCGGTTCTCTCCTCGTCGTATTACTAACAGACCGAGGCATAAGCTAATAAGAGGAACAAGCTCGAACAAGAGAATTGATAGGATCCTGATCTCCAAATCGATATTATATGAGACCAGATTACGACATAGACAATATTGTAAGACACCATGTTCATCGGGGTCCACATTCTCGATTCTACGTTTCATGTGGTATTTCGTCGTCAGCAGGTCAGAATGCTTACATCCATGTCTAATATCCATGTGGCATAACTCGTCCAGCTGCTCGAATCCTTATCGACTATTAAAGTCAAAGAAAAAATGGGCTTTCAGGGTCAGCACATATGGGGTCTGGCGAAAACACTATGAGTCGTCGCAGATCATACCATCCATATCGATGCAGCATCTTCCGTCGCACTGCACGACCACGGTGGTGGAAATCTTTTCGACTTGGCTCCGACTTTGAATGGGGTTCGAACGTGGCTCCAACGGCCTTTGCCAGCCCTGTCACAAACATGTCAATGGCTCTCGTTCGTTGAGCATGGCAAGGGTTGCAGTTAACAATATCGATGCAGCTCTGCTTCCTTTCGCCCGTATTCGTGTGTGCAGAATCTTCACAAGCTAGCTGTAATATCCCAGAGTTAAAGCCACGGCTGAAAAATTGGCAAGATGGCGGTCAGTTGCGATGTGGAAACGGTACGATACACACATTTCTCAAAGTTTCCAGTCACAGCCTTCGCTCATCATTGACCACAAAAAATACTGGCAATGGACCAATCACTTCCTTGCTAAGGCATGTGGCTGGACTTTTGATCCGTCAAAACCCTGATCCATCACAAGCACCAGAACGTTTTCGATATAAGTGGCTGGCTGTGGACGGGTGGGAATACGACACGATTGTCCATCAAATCTTTCGGCTACTAGCGATTGCCTCCCGCTTCCTGGTGGCTAGAGGTCTTTCATTATCCGCTGTCCTTCCCAATTGCTTTGCGTTCGACGGCAACGCACATCGCATGGATAATGGGATCTCTAGCTACAGCTCTAGCTCCCAGCCTGTGTCGGAAGTCACCATCTTTGCTGAACTTGTCCAACTGATCTATCCATTTGTGTTACTGTTGATCTATCGCCATGTAACACACAACATCAACTTGATATGATGCAGGCGGCCGGCACTTTCACAGAATACGAACGATCTACTCATTGCGGGGTTATGTGGTTCGCCTCATTCGGAGGAGGTGGCGTTTCAGTTTGCGGCTGAAGCTGTGTAGCATCACTTGTACTCTCGTGTACTCTCCAGAGTATATGCATCTGTGGGAGAGGTAAGAGTGAGCTACACATATCAGAGAGAACTTTTGTCATCGAACACATACTGTGAGTGGTTTATAGCTAATTGCCCAAGCCGTCTTAGCAGTAGATGGATGCAGCATTTTCAAGGCGGTAGATGTGGATTCTGTTGTCGTCTACTAGTTCACCAGTGTTCCCTGGTGCATATGCAAACGCCCCGTACCGCAGCTATGGTGGGTAGACTTTACTAAGATTGGGTTAGTGGAATATTGTTAGACAAGCATATGCGAGACAGCGATGATTTTGGACGCCAGATGGGAATCCGTTTCCTCGGGCGATCCAATGTTTGCCATAAGAGGCTGTCGCCTGCATGCAGCCTTTCTTGTTACAAGATCCTGATCATAATTTCCCGGCCCTTGACTTGAATCGGACCCAATGGCAACTCTTCAAGCGCATGCCACACCAGGACGACGCAACTCTTTCGTACTGGAGAAGGAATTTCCAACGTCCAGTGTACAGGACAATCAGCCGGAGATAGTTCCTATCCAAGGCGAAATTGGCAACCGCGCAAGAAAGTCTCGAAGAACATTCGTGCTGTGCTTCGATGGCACGGGCAACAAGTTTTCCGGCACCGACTCGGACTCGAACATCTTGAAAATATATCGCATGCTTGATCGGGATGACAGCAGTCAATTTCACTACTATCAGCCTGGGATTGGAACCTATATTGCCTCAAGTTCCTTCTCGCAGCACACTTCGAACTTCGACAAATTCATATCATGGTATGCTCTCTATACCAAGTTCAGTGTGTTTGCAGATGTTGATGGGGGATGTCCAGGTATGCAAAAGCAAAAGATTCTGCCGTCGGCACATCCTTCGACGCGCATGTTATGGGCGGCTATCAGGTATCTTTCGCTCTCTTCCCGCAGAGTTCTCATCTCCGCCACTGAGAATCATCATTCCTTTTCAATCGAAGCACTGACTTGTCTTAAAGTTCTTGATGCGTTATTACAATGTCGGAGATGACATCTTTCTTTTCGGCTTCTCTCGAGGAGCATACACAGCACGATTTCTCGCTGAGATGCTTGATCACGTCGGCCTGCTATCAGCGGGCAACGAAGAAATGTGTCGTTTCGCATGGAAAGCATTCCAGAAATGGCAGTGCCGAACTGGGACTACTGATAAGGAGAGAGATCAAAAGAGGTTCCTCATGAACTACATGTTTGCTTTCCGAGAGACCTTTTCTCGCCCCGTCCATCGGTGAGTTACAACTGCATATCCGCTTTCAATAAGAAAAGGGCCTGAACATTTCTAGCATCCGATTTCTTGGTCTCTTCGACACCGTCAATAGTGTCCCACGCTTCGAAAGTGCCCTCATGAAACGCTCCAAATTCCCTTACACGGCACGAAGCACAGCAAAGGTGATCCGGCACGCCGTCGCCATCGATGAGCGCCGTGCCAAATTCAGGCAGGATCTCATATCCGAACTGAAACCGACACGAGAAGCGCATTATCGCCGTCGTCACAAACACTTGCATCTATGGGACCAAGCAGAAGTTGACAAGAAGACTGAGGAGCTCGATCGTGGCAGGACGAGTATGGAATCTCACACTGATCCGCTTGAACCTGCTCAGCCCCGACTTCAGGTCCCAAGGTTTAGGGACTTGTCTGACGTATCTGGCGTCAGGAATTTGAGTCCGAATGCTGCGAGGCGTAAGGATGATGGCGATGGCGATAGTTTTGTTACTAGTGCGAGTCAGGATTCTCTCGCTGCTATTCGGAGGGAGAACGGGATCTGGGCTAGTGATGAAGATTCCGATGGTGAGGAGCAAGATATCAAGGAAGTATGGTTTCCAGGTTGTCATGCAGTATGTCCCTCCTCTCCTCCTCCACAACTGAATCACAAATCATGACTGACAAGTCCAGGATATTGGTGGCGGCTGGCCTCTAAAGCCAGGCGAAGACGCAGCACTAAGCCACGTGCCCCTTGTCTGGATGGTCCGCGAAGCAGAAAGAGCCGGTCTCCATTTCGACCCCAAAAAAGTCCGCGCCCTGAATTGTTCCCCAGAAGACTACCCATCCACACGTCGCAAAACAATAGTCCCCAAAATCGCCATCGAATCCACCTCCTCATCTCCAGGAAATGTGCCAACAGCCACGAATGGCATACACCTCCCCAGCTCCTCCCCAGCAGACGCCCTCTCCGCAGAGTCGCCATCCAATTTTCAACGCCTCCTAACCCACGCAGCAACACGCGGCCATATCCACGACGTCCTCCAGTTCCATCAAGGCGCCTCCACGCTCTCCGTCCTCAGCTGGAATATAATGGAATATCTCCCCTTCCGCCGCATGGACCTGCAACCAAACGGAACCTGGAAATCAATAACGTGGCCATTACCGAAAGGGGAGGTGAGAGATATACCCGATCAGGTTGTGATTCATAACTCTGTTGTTAGGAGGATGGAGTTTGATGCTTCGTATAGGCCGGGGAATTTAATTGTGGGTGGGGGCGGGAGGGGGACTAGGAGGGGGCCGGTGGAGTTGGGGATGGGGAGGTGGAAGGTTGTTAGGGAGAAAGGGGATTTGGTAGGGGAGTGTTTTGTTCGGGAGGGGAGGCCGAGGGGGATGGGGTCGGAGAGGAGTAAGCAGAGTAAACTGACTCAGTATAGTAAGATACAGGTCTAGCTCTTGGATAGGCATTAGTATGTTCGGAGTCGGCTGTCGAAGTGGATTGGATAATGATATCCTGAACCAAAAGGATCGGTGGGTGTCATATGCTTTTATTTTTGCTATACTCAATACGTACTTAAATGGTATCGTCGCCGTGGCCGCGGCTCGTGAATCATTCCATCATAAACCCCAGTCGCAAACCCCTTATTTGAACGCCTTTGCCCATGCAATGTCACACGTTTCGCCTTTCCCAATGCCGTAGTGTCTTTGCTTTTGCCAACCTAGAATCTTTGCTTCATCCTCGCACTCACAGTGCGGAGATTGTTGTAGACCTGCCATTGTCAGTAAGGATCTAAAGGAGTGAAAGATGCGCGAAGTTACTTTGCCTGGCGGTTTCCCCAAAATCAGCGAAACGACAGATTCTCTCGCCACATGGATGTTGTTGAAGCCTCCTAAGATATGGATCTTGGAATCGGCAAGCACTATGCGAGTTTTCGTGCTGTTCTCGATCGCGAACTTGGTTTTTCTGCTCCAGTGTTAGTTGTTGTCTTGACTTCGTCAATCGAATGACCACAGACCCATCTTTTCCGGCAATACGACCGATTGCTCTGCTTTTATGGTCTCCCTCTAATGTTTTGACGTCCTTGATCTCAAAAGTCTCTATGTACACTGGAAACATGTCAGCTTTAGACCCACAACATGCTGTGCTGAGATTCATACGGTCATCCAATCGCAGAAGAGCAATGGCATCGTCCAGATCGAACCCAAGCGCGAACGCCCTAACGAAATCTTCTCCCTTCTGCAGAGCTCCGGGATCGGTTGTGGTTTTCGGGGATGTGCGCATCTCCACAGCCCTCGATTTAACGTTCATTCTCACTTGCAACTTGAGATGCTCCACCAGTGGAGTGTAAATCTTTGCCCAATTTGCCTTCAGTGGTGCGAATCGATGCGGTGGTACTGGCACTTTCCTCGTTTCCACCCTAAAAACAGTCGCTGTGTCTGAGGAGGGAGCAAAATCTGGTCGGCCATCTGCGGTTTTCGAAGATTCGAGATACATGCTTGGTAGCTTATTTCTGTCTGAGGGTTCTAATATGAAAGTTTTTGGAGCTGTAGCGGTGGGGTCGAGTATTTCTTCAGTGTCTTGGTCCATGATTTCCACCATCTCTTCATCCTCAATTTGTGGGAGGGGTACATCTTCGGGCGCTCGCAGCGCGGTGGGGGCAGGCATCTTGAAGTCCCGGTGGCTGGTTTTCCAGTGTTAGGCAGAAGAACGGCGATAGTGTTCGTAGAGGGAGTTCGTCGCTATAGTTGCTAGATGTATGCTAAATTTGTCGCCGTTGTTGAATTCATATCGCGAAAAGTTTAGGCGATTAGCCGCGACAAGCGACGAATGCGTCATTCCTGATTGGCGCTGTGAAGAAGATCTTGGTTGATCTTGGTCTAGAAGCACACACGACCAGCACCTACAATTCCCTGCCACCGTAATACTACTCCTATCCATATAGCTTCGATATCTTCGCGATTGTGCCAGATCCTACCACCATGCTGCTAGACACTCGATAATGTTGCGCTATGTAGGCACGACGGTCGGCGAGGCGTGTAGGCCATTAATTATCGACATCCTCACGGTCAATGCCACCAGGGGCCCGTCCCTAGGACAAAAGACATTCCAATTCTCAACCATATCCCTCCTGCACCGACCCTTTCCCACTCCTCGAGAATCATCTCCTATCAATATTCATCCTTTCACTCCGAGATGGCGGACACCTGAGCAAGCCTCAAGATTACAGCATCTCGCATCATCAGCATGGAAACGCTGCGCACATTCAAAATCTAAGAGACGGCGTCTAGCTGGCGAAATTAGAAACAAAAGCTCCGTCAGCAATGGGAAGAGTAGAGCACCGTCTCCAAACGTGTCAGCTTCAAAGGCAGAGTTGTCGCCAAATGCCAGACCGGCAAAGTCTGCCCAGAAGATTGAAGATCCCGTTCCTCCATCCAGCCACCATCTCCTAGATAGACTCCCTCACCTACCTCACATACATCGTCCGACAAAAGAAGAATTACTGGCTGCCGCTTCTGGGGCTTGGGCAAGATTCGGTGTGCGATTCAAGTGGTTCTCGATAAAGAGTGCAAGGCCGTTCAACATTGATGATATCAGTGCTTTCTTCTCATGGATCTTCGTAGGACACCTTGTGTGGCTGATCGTTGGAACCACGACTTTCGTGTCATTGCTGGTTTTGGTGGTCAATACTGTTTTTGCCCAAGGTGAGCAGGATAGCCGGGAATAAATCATGGCACAAGTCTAACACGCATGTAGAAACACTTGCCAGATGGATCGGAAACTACCTTACGAAATCTACCGGTATCCATGTCATATTCGAATCCGCCGTCGTACCTAAATGGAAGTCAGGTGTGATAAGCTTCCAAAACGTTTTCGTCTCCCGCAGGCCTGGACAAGGAAAGGCAAAAGTCACCAAAGGTTCGCGATCTGAGGCTGCTGCAGCTGCAGCCGCCGCAACACATGCAGAAGGTAAAACAGATCCCGAGGAGGACGACGGCAACTACACTCAGTTTGACGTCGCGATTGACACTGTCAATGTTACACTTTCTTTTGCGAAATGGTTCAATAGCAAGGGCTTGTTAGGAGACGTCGAAATCAAGGGAGTGCGTGGAGTCATCGACCGGACAAATGTTCGACCTCCCACGGAATACAGGAGTCCACAGTCCTACAAGCATGAGCACCAGCTTGGAGATTTCGAACTTGACTCCTTCAAGATGGAGGATTTGCTGGTAACGATTTACCAGCCCAACAACTTCCGCCCATTTTCAGTGAGCATCTTCTCGTGCGACCTGCCGCAACTGCGCAAACAGTGGCTGTTTTACGACTTCCTTTCGGCGAACATGATGTCTGGCTCCTTTGACAACTCTCTCTTCACCATACATCCCAGGCAAACACACAACTATACTGGTCAACAGCTGAGCCATGGCATGGAGACTGATGGCCCTGCCATTCAATGGAAGAAGCACACACGATTCCGTATTGATGGGCTAAACATCGACCACTTAAATCGTGGCGCGGAGGGTCCATTCTCTTGGATCTCGCAGGGCAATGTCGACATCGTTTCTGACATAATGTTCCCTAATGACGAAGAAGGGATTGCAAAAGTTATGTCTGATTTCTATGACAGGCTAGAGGCTACAGTAACAACTTCTGCCAGAGAAGGCCTCTCAAATGCCAGGGAAGGTCTCTCAAATGCCCGAGAGAGTTTCTCCAACGCCCGAGAGGGATTTCCGCTCAAAAGTGGTGAAGACCACGGCGGGAACGTCCATCAGGCTGAACACGACGAGCCTCCACAAACGACGCCCGTCGAGGAAGTTGATAATGACAACAGATTCATGATCATGGATCTTCGAGTTCATCTCAATGACGTTCGAGCCACCGTTCCTATTTTTACAAAGGATATTTCCTACGTAAACAACGCTCTCATTCGACCCATTGTCGCCTACATCAATTCAAAACGGACGTTCATTCCCGTGAATTGCAGGGTGGTTAAAAAGATGATGGATTTCGATGGCAGCTGGACCATCTATGATTCCGGCTTGATGGATGACCTGGGACGGGAGGTGAGAGAAAACTGCTTCAAGTTCGTGATTAAGAAAATTAACAAGAAAATTAACAACGCCACAGGTATACGAAGCATTCGCGCGGGACGTTCTAGATGATGATCAGCTCCGCCGGAGAAGATTTAAAAAAGTGGGAGTTTGGACTCTGCAACTTGCAGCGCAAGCATTATTCATTGGCATGGCGGGAAACATCGCTTGACTGCCATCCATTACGACGGTTTGGGATATTTGCATGGCGTTCGGAGCTTTGATTTCTGCTTACCAGGAGTTAGAAGGGGGCTCGCTAATGCATAATGCTAGCGAGATGGTTGTCACACGTATACACAACAACCTTGAAGGAAATGTCGACCCACGACGAATAGATAATAGAATATACTGCACTCATGCATCCGACTTCATCGTTGAGGTGGAACTGCTCACATTGACGAATCGACGGTGACTTTGGACTGATTGCAATTGGCAGCGTTTTCAACTCCGATACTGTCTAACTCCAACGACAGCCTCGATCTCGACGGCGCCATCTCCGTCGCCGTCGCCATCACCGCCTTCCTTCTCGCACCATACTCGATAACACGGTACGATGACTGCATTGAGATCGATGAGAGCAACTGGCAAAGCTCTCGTGGTGTACACCGTATATTCGCACCTAACCTCATCCTTTGCAGCAGGCACCATGAAATCATCCAAGGAGCGAATAGGAAGCCAAATCTGCGGCGACTCCATTGAAGGCACGATCTGTGACAGTGCATTCGAGAACCACTCGATATTCGCTCCTCGTGGTAGTTCGGCGACTTGTGCCACGAATACTGGTGGTCTGGGAGGTAATGCCGTGCGTTTGAGAGCAGAGTAATCAGGCACCATAGCTCTCGTGTCGAGTCCTTTCTTTATCTTTCCTATCTTTTGTGTTTGGAAGCCGAATTTCCGATTTCGTAAGTCCCATATATCCACGTCCTCGTCATTATCATCCTCTTCATCTCCCTCTTCATCGGCGTTGTTTTGGGAGGTAAGTGCTTGTTGGTGTATGCCCCTCCAAGCTTTTATGGCGATGTTGGCGCGTAGGTTTCCTTCGTTGCGTGAGCAGGAAGAGATGAATGTCACGGCACCGGTCCAGGATTGGACGTCCATGGCTCGACCTATGCGGAAGAGATGTTGCAGGGAGAGGATGGTTTGGGCGATGAAGTTTGTCTCTTTTGATTTAGGGGTGGTCGTGGTCGTGGTCGTGAAGGGGAGGAGGGTTGAAGTGACCATTTCCATGCTTGAGGGCACGAGGGGGATCTGGCCTGCTATATGGATGATTCGTGGGCGGGGAGTGGTAGGCTGGTCGTCATCATCTTCTTCTTCTTGGTCAGATTCTTTTGTGATTTGTGCACCTGAGTTTGGTGTAGAAAGTAGAGGGTGGAGGGGTATGGAGATGGCTTGTGAGTATGGGCCGATGTTGGCTGGTGCCCAATAACCCCTACTTTGCACATGCAAGCCTTGTCTTTCCTTTCTTTCTCCCAGATCGACTGTTGCGGATAGTATGACGTCGACTCCCTGTGGCAGTCGGTCACCGCAAGATATTGTGACTCGAGATGGCGGGTTTGGTGTTGTGAAGAAGGAACCGTAGATTGGGTTTAGAAGTGTGAAGTCGCTCATGGATCTCAGGAGGAGAGTGGTGGAAACTAGAGATGATGCGTCGAGATTCAATGCTTCGAGGTGGGTTGAGAGCTGCTGCAGGATGGATCTTAGTTGATCTGAGGGTGTGCCAGGAGAGTGGTGGATGTTTGGTATTTGGAATAGTCCTTGTCGAGGTCGTTCTAGGTTGCTTCCAGAGGCGTTTTCCGATGAAGGATTTGTAACGGACCTTTCTTGAATGAGCTGAGAAAAAGCCTGCAGAGGCTGCTGCTCTGTTTGCTCGCTGGAATTTGTAATCTGTCTCTCCAGAGTTGACAGCAATGCGCTGAACTCAGTATCAAGGAGCTCGGGAATTCTCAGACTGGCATGAGTCTCCTCTGTGCCGCCCTTCTTCACAACCTTGACATCTTTCAGCCTCACAACGGCACTGCCACCCTCTCCTTTCACAATCTCGACACTGCCAGCCTCGATCCTGCTCTTCCATAACGGACTTGGACCATCCATAGCCAGAGTCTCGAATTCTCCCCCCTCTCCGAGCACTGCACCTCCCAAGCTTCCCCCAAACATCTCCATCCTCTTCACCATCTTGGCGACATTCGCATGGTCGGCAACATTCTTCCCTAGAAAGCTCTCGTCGAGCGCTCCTGAGGCAACCTTGATAATTCGTGAATCTTGACCAATCGCTCTCATATCTTCAAGGAGTGAAGTTTGCGTGTAAGGCGGTAACAGAGGATACTGCCACAAATAAGAAAGCGGAACGAGACCAAGACGTAAAGCGATCGATTCGATCCGCGTGCGTTGATAGGTTGAAAGTATAGCCCCCGTACTTATCGCATTCACGTCCGGATGCATCTCCTTGACCCTTTGAAGCAAAGGGATTAAAGACTCGGTCTCATCTTCTCCATCTGCCACATTTCCATTTTTTGTGGCCGGATCATAATCCCTCTCCATATTCCCACATCCTCCCAAAATCTTTTGTCGATACAGCGGAATCTCCAGAGCCTCAGCGTAGAGCGGTATAACAGAGTGACCAACAGTCTGATACATGAAGCTATCGATATCCTCATTTTCAGAATCTCCTGTTGACGACGTTTCGGGGTACAAATTTGCCAGTGCGACGACTTCGTGGCCGTTGGCTTGGCAATGCAGGATTGAAAAGAAAGAATCTTTCCCACCGGAAATGAGAGCAATGACTTTGAGTTTCGACATTTGGAAGTGCCTGAGAAATTCAAGGCTTGTTGATCTGGCACTCCAAGGTTTTCCTGGCAGGGCACTTTTTATCTTTTGCACCGCGTTTCAGTCGCGAGAGTAATTCAAAGATCCAGACAATTCCATGCTCTTAAGAGTTTTCCAAGTTAGACCGGGCTCAGCGGGTTGTAAAAGTCGATTTGTGGTGATGTGTGCAACCAAATTCCACGCAGTTTGATGGTGTTGATAATAAAATTGGCGGACAGCCCCTGTAAATTTGCAGGGTCTCCTTCTTCTTTGGGGCATCACAGCGGGGTCCTCGTTTACATCGCCGAAATCGTGCAAGGAGAGAGTCTTTGGGATCAATCAACATTCCCAACTTGAGGTGGCTTATTGAAACTTCTTCTGGGAGTCTGGTTTGAAGTTACTGCTAGGAATTCAGCTTTGTTATCTTTAGTTGTGATAGACAACATTTCAAAAGGACGGAAAGACAGGCGTGGTACAGTACATCGTCGGGTGCATATGGTTTACTCCATGAAGTTTATAATTATTAGTTATTTTTGCTTCGCGGAATGAGTTCATGTGATGATAATCTCAGATTGACTACCATGAGATTGGAAGCACTATCGATCAAGTTTTGCCGCCTCATGGACAGCAACACCATATATCTTCGTGCTACACGCTCCAGGCCGGCAGTGAAAACCCAATGCTTTCGCAATATCACCAGCTATTGGAATTGGACTCATCGTCTCCTTTACACTCGAGTAAGCTGCCGAGCTCAGCAAACCGCTCATCGAAATCTCGATCAACAATCAAGCCTCCAAACACGAGCACACTTTTAGCTTTCAGTCCAGTATATGTCATGAAGTGTCACTGGACCGCCGTGGTCCAGTCCCATCAAGGAAGAAAACGACATACCTCGCTGTAGACCGACTTGTTGTTGTGCTCGGGTCCTCTTATCACCCGAAATATACCTCTTCATGTTCCAGAAAAGAAAAGATTAAAATTCCCAGGAAACTGTGTTTGCTAGGTACTGGCCGGTATTCGCGAGGGTGGTCAGTGAGGTGCCCAATTGCCAAAATAACAAATAGCAGGACGACGGTCTTATGAGCCCATTCCGGGGTCATCGCAACCCTCTCAATGCCAGGCGTGGATGATTATCCGAACGAGGGCAATTCTGTACGGACGAGAGCGTTTCGGATGGATTCAGCGTATCAGAGACTAGGTAGAGAACTCCGCGGTAAACAGACGACCTGTTTCTGGATCGGACAGCTGGAATCACTCTTGGAGGAGTAATCAGACGCCGAAAGCTTGAGCAATGAAGCGGGAGGGAAGCGGCATTTCTACACTTTGTGCTCATATTAGCCTTTCCCCTGCCACAAAAAACATGAACACCAACCATCGCTCTGATCTGCATCCTGCCTGACTGACCTTCAGTCTTGGCTTGGGTTCTTCCTGTCTGGAGTACACTAGGCACCTCGCTGTCTCCAGAAAATGGAAGACACGGTTTCTCTTGACAAGGGTGTTGAGAAAGTACGAGCACAAGCACATCAAGGAAAAAGCTGAGGCTCCTCGAATTGCCGGATTCAGATCCAGACTCCAAAATGCTCAGACCTGGCTGGAATCCTGGCTGTAGCGGGAGGCGCAGGCATATAGTTCACGTCAAGTCCGTCTTAAGCGAGAAAGTACGTTGTTCTCTGCTCATGCAATGTAACGTGGGCCATCCCGATGACAAGTACATAGCAAGACCTCACTTCCGAGATGTTTCGCGGACGTGGGTGCGTGGTGCGTGGCAAAGTCAAGGAAGGTGGGAATCGCTTTTGTTCAGGCTGGCTCAGAAGGAGGAAGGGCCCCTGAAAGTCGTTTGTTTTGCGCTCTCACTCGGCCAAACTCCCACCTGTCATGAAACACCGAGCAAGTCGAACGCATCATCGCGTTTCACACGCGGCTGAGGATCAGATGTCTAGGCTCCGGGATAGTCGTCAGCGGTTTTTGGGTCATGACATCGTCGCTGGAATGGTGTTGATAATGTTAATAGTGAATGGATGAGGATGGCGCCATGTCTTCAAGTTCGTCGGTCCAGTGACTCGAGGTATTTTGCACCATGACTTCATCACTTTCAAGGTCAGAGTGATATCGATGTAAGATCTGGGAACTTTCAAAGATAATGCCAGGCTTTTTATAGATGTACTGTGAGAACGTGGGAGTGGGACTACTGTAGGATCGAGCGAATTTGCTAGCCTCTACGGCCCTGTTCATTGTTTATAGTAGATGTATGTAATGCCTCATGACCAGCATGAGAAACTGTGATCCTTTCAAGCAAGTGACAAAGCCCAACCAAAGATGACAGTACAAGAACAAGGTAGAAGTGAAGTAGTACATGAACAAGTGTGCAAGCCGTCCATCACCACCGACGACCATTAGAAATAATCAACAATGCTGACCAGGCTGAAATGCAAACAATGTGTAGTCGAGAAATCCTCCTTGGTACATGGCAAGGCGTCGGGTTTGGTCATCAATTCTTTCGATGCGCCTATGCAACCCAGCCACCCAGAACCCGCGCAGCAAAAGAAAGTGTGTAGTAAGAGGGTACAGAGAAGTGGAAGAAATCGACTTTTTGAAGGCAGATTGTGCCGTGCTATGCGCCAAGTGTTCCCTGGTTACCGCGATGTGTTCGATCATAACCACATGAAGACGAATCCGTCTAGAGCCCAAGCAATATCGTTAACATTCGTAAAAGCAGCAAAGGCTGTACATGAGAAGGAAGGACAAGAAGAGAAGATGATGGTCTAGTCATCCCGCTTTCGCTTCTTGTTGCTCTTACGATCCGACATGGAATCGCGGTCAGACATGGAGCTTGAAGACGAGGAGGAGCTAGTGATGTTGGCGCTGGCGGCGAGTGCGGCATCAAAGAGGATGGCACCCATCTGCGAAGCTTCTTGCGTGACATATTGCTCGTGTTGCATTGGCATCCTCATGTGGGAGTCATCCAAGACACCCATGACAATGGAGCCAGTGCCGTGAGTGCGCTGGTGCTGGGAGAGATTGTCGCTGCGAGAAAATTTCTTACCGCAGTCGGTACACTCGAATGGCTTGTCGTGGGTGTGGAGAGATCGGTAGTGGCGCTTGAGATGTTCTTGACGGCGGAAACGACGGGAGCACAATGTGCAGACGAAAGTCTTGGATGGGTCTTCAGTCAAAGATTGCTTGCGACCACGGCGGCTGATTGGTTGAGGGGTAGGTGGTGTCTGTGCGTCATCCGAGCTGGCGACAGCGTTCTCGTTGGCGTCCTGTTGGTCTTGCTCATTCTGCTCAGCGGTGGAGGCAGATCGACTTTTAGAGTCCTTGGTAGATGATTGAACTTCGGAGTTGCCGTCTTCCTCGCCACGAGCGCGCTTTGGCGAGCGCCTTTTCGACTTGAGGTCCATGTCGTCCTGGGATGCGGATGAGACGTCCGTGTTGTATGGAGTGAGGAGGCCAGGAGCAGAGAGCTCCTCTTCAAAGTCACCGAAGGATTCTTCGCTCAAAAGAGACTCCTGGTCGAAAGCAGCAAGGTCTGTGCGCTGTCGCTTGTTTCCAAGGTAGTGCGCGTTTTCCAAAGAGTGGAAGTGAGAGTGGGCAGCTTCTTCCTCGTCGAGTTCAAAGAGGGGCTCGAAGGCTGGAAGACCGGACACGTTGAAGCAGTGCTGTGGAGTGACTTTGTGGTCTTGAGACTTTGGCGAGAAAAGTTCACCCCTGAGCATCAAATCTTGAGCCTCTTCGTCGCCTGGGCACAGGGTGGGGAGGCTGTTGTAACTGGAGGTTTCGGCTGAGCTGACGGAAAGATTGCGCGGGTCGCAAAAGCTTGCATCGGCGTCGCAGCAAGGAGCGGGAGTTGGTGACGGTGATAGGGAAGGACATTCATGCGCAGAAAGGAGGTAGGAGGACCCTTGTTGTCCGGGATGAATGAATCCTAAGCCCGAAAAATCAGTCCATGCTCGGTAAAAACTTCCCGTCCCATAGTGCAATATGAGATAATTTTATCGACCCAACGACTTCAGTCCAACAACAACGACATGTTTTATTCTTCTTCAGTCATCAATAAAAGGTTTTACATACCTGGCGTCATGGGTGGAGATGCGGCGTTCCAATTTTCAAGAGCGAGCATCTCGGAGAACTCCTGTTCACGGCCTGGCTTTGCGTCCAAGCTTTGGCTGTGGAAAGTGCTGTATACTGGGGTGGGAAGAATCTCGGTCGTGGAGGGTGGGCTGCTACCGGCGCTGCCTGATGCAGACAACGGAGGAGTCGATGGAGCGTAGCGGTCGGTGTCCAAGGCGAAAAGGTATGGCGAATCCTGTTGCAAGACGATCTGTGGCTTTTGGTACATGGGCTGAGGTGAGTGCACTGGGGTCATGAGCGGGTGCTGGTACTGGCTCTGGCTCGACTGCACGTAGTGTGCCCGTGGAGATGCTGACTGAGGACGCTCGTAGCTGCTTGGTGCGTACATTACCATCTGTTGAGGTTGCATGTGCTGGGGTGGGTATGGGAGGCCATGGGGTTGTGGTGTGAATTGGCCATGTTGGCGACTGTCAGTCTCTGGGTTGTAGTAGTAGAAGGGCTGTTGACCGAAGCCAGGCTGTGGGTGCGATGCGTATTGGCCTTCCATTGCGGCGGTTTTACGTGCTGTTCACGTTAGTGCTGATCTGATCTGACCTGGCAGCGAGGCAGTGTTGAGCAAGCACATACAGGTATATCTGCAAGGTTATTCGAGATGTTGCTGACGGAAGGTCGACAGCGTCGGGTTGTTGTAAGTATTACAGATTGGGTCGGAGTGTACAATGAAATTGGGCTGGAGTGTACAATGAAATTGGGGTGAGGGGGACCTCAAGGAATGTCTGAGCAGTGGTGGTGGTATGGTATGGCGAAGGCCGACACGGTGAGACCGTAGGTGATGGTGATGGAGTATTGGACAGACAGGGAGAGGGACCAAAGCCAAAGGAGAGGCAGGAAACAAGAGATGGCGCTGATGTATGAAATCCAAAACAGGACGAGTACAGAGATAGAAAATATAGAGGGCGTATGACGAGGTTGATAAACCGTAAGGAGCGAGAAACGAGAGTGATGGACAAGCGGCAGGATAAGTAGAGGGCAGAGGATCAGCTCCGGACCACACACGATGGCAGCTTGAAGAAGAAAAGATGGCCAGGAAGTCGACGCATTGGCTAGGCGGGCTCTCGGGATGGAGACAAGGGCGGTGCACACCTCGTCCTGGAGCTAATGCACCGATGGATGATTCTGCCACCACGATATGACTCGTGGACAGGCCGGTGTTCGCGTCTGCTGAGATGGATGCTTAGGGCGGCAAGGGCTGGAGCTGCGCACTATGCAGCCGACCTGACTTGACCTTCGACCGGACATTGGCTGAGGTTCCTCTCTGCCCTTCCCAGATTGGCTGGGGTGCCTCTCTGAGTGCCCTTCCCAGATTGGCTGGGGGGTGCCTCTCTGCCCTGCCCAGACTTCCGCGTCCTGCCTGTGAGATTGCGAGTGTCAAGACGCCACAACTCACTGATCCGTCCACCTTCACGCCCTAGTCCCAGTACGATAGTCACCCTCGCCGCCTTTTCCCACTGGCCGGCCCATACCCCTACCCATACCCACACCCATACCCATACCTCTACACTACTGTGTACCTCTACACTACTGGTACCTCCACTCGCCCTGCGCTGAACAATACGGCGCGTGCGAAGATCCTGCTGCTGGTGGTATTCTTGTTGTTGTTTGTTGATGTGACCAACGCGTCGGGTGTGCCTTGAATCCGAAAGGGTATAATGGTTGTTGCCTCTCACCACGCACTCACTCCCCAGTCCCCACCCAGACAGGAAGAATTCACGACAGACCGAATGGCATTCAATGTCGCATCATGCAAAGGGACACTCCTTGCCGAGACTTTGCACCACCATCACCATCCTATCCAGTCTACACTCGAGTCTTGCAGGTGCTAGAGCGGAGCACCTCTCTCAGTGACAACTTCTCCGCACCGCCCATTATTCGCCAGGCACTGGTGTTTTCGCCATCTGCAGGTACCCAATCGTAACGGGGATGCGTCGGGAACACACATCATCTCTCCATTATTGCCGCTGCCTCATCCTCTGTAGATGTGACCAGACCGCTTCCTCCTATTCTGTATTAGATGTGACCAGAATCCTGCCTCATATTCTGTATTAGATGTGATCAGAATGCTCCACTGCCTCCAACTCTGCAGCAGATTCACCTCAATGGCTGCTTCTTTCAGACACCTCAACGTGGCCTATCTGACAAGCAATCACTGCCCTTATTGGAGCAATCGTTACGGGCCCGGTAACCTGTGTCTCAAAACGCGGGTCGTGATGTTCCCCGTTTGTTGGCCAATCCAATCGAGTTACCCTTGCTTGCACTAATTTCCATTGCCCTTTTCTGACTGGTGTGATTTGATTTTTCGAGAAGCAAAGATAGAACACCAACTGGCTTCTCGCCCTGCGGTTCGCCGAAGCCCGTACGAATCCCGTTGTTGTATTCGCGTATCATCGCACAAAGACAACAGCGTCGGAAAATAGACTTCATGCTTGCTCCTACTCATCTGCCGATTCGCCTAGACCAAAGTCAAATTTAGATTTCTGATCTGTCATTTGGTACATAATGAGACAACTTCTGGTTCTTCAAAAGCAGTCTCTCAACTCGAGGTGGATATGATCTGGCAAACACTACCGCTCTCTGAACTTGCCAGGATGGTATCGATATCGATATCGACCTTGATTGATTCGGACTTGAACCTGATTGACTCGGACTTGAACCTGATTGACTGATTGGAGCCACGGGCGTTACACGATGGAGAGAGGCGCAGAATCATCGCACTTGAGTCTGTTTGGGTGGATGCATATGGAGAACAGAGTCGTGTCCTCTCCATAGCTACATCAAGTCTACCAAAGATCGGGGTGGGTGATCGTGATGGATGAGAGTCGGCTGCGCTTTGCGGAGAGGGATGGATCCAGGGAGGGGTGCAGGTGTATGTACTATGTCCTGGCCTGGCCTGGCCTGGAATGTGGCCTTTGGTAGGTATCCGTACAGTGTGAGTGTGAGAGTGCCTTCTGGTGCCAAGTGCCAGTGGTACATGACCTCGACTTGCAGCCGTCGAGGTCGCACCATGAGGACTCTCGCAGGAGAAGATTGCAGCTTACACGGGCGGGAGCACTCGAGGGGATAGGAGGTACATGATTGGTACAGACATCTGTCGAGTCCTACTACTACGCGTCGTCGTCGTCCGTCCATGGTTCTCTCTCCTTCCGTCAGTCAGTCCGCTACAGTCACAAATGCCGTTGTAAACCCGTGAAATCGCCGTTACACAGTTGTAGTTAGATTGACACTAGATTCACAAAAAGACGTCGTTACTAAGGCGTGAACACGGCACAACGTTTAACACATAATACAAGTGTGTGACGAGGAGATTACTGTCATTTAAGTGGCCACTTCTGACCAATCAGAGGGCTCGAATCTAAAGTAAATGGAGTAACAAAATGCCGACGGTATAAACCGATAGCGGTAGCATAATATAATGCCGAGATCTCGAGATTATAAGCCATATTTAGTAGTATAAACCGAGCCATTATAAGTCGTTATATAAGCTATATTAGGCTAGCCTCAATCTCGTATTCTCGTGTATTTGAAGCCCTCGATCTCGCGTATTTAAAGCCCTCGATCTCGTACGTTTAAAGCCCTCGATCTCGTGCGTTTAAAGCTCTTATATTCTCGTATTTAATATATATTGTAATCCAATTAACGTATATAGTTTAGGCAATCCTATACTTTCTTACGTATAGTAGAGCCCCTATAATTAGCCTTATAAAACGCCTAATCCGACTACTATCTTCTTCTCGTAATATACCGATTAAACCCTATATATAATACGTCTCTACGAAGTCTAGCCTTCCGTTTTTATTTATATATATAATTTGTTAAATAATAGGATCTAGTATAGCCCCTTACTATCTACGAACCACTACAAACTAGCAATTAAAAGTAGTAATATAGACGAGAACTAACCTAAAATAGTAGCTGTTAATATCTAGTAGAAGGTAACAAATAAAGTAGTCCCTACGGTTAGCTAATATTTTATATTATAATACTTCTAATCCGTAATAAGTAGCCTCGGCGGAGGTTTTGTAGCGATAATAATAGCTAACTTAACTATATAATAGCTATTTAGTACGATAAAGG
The DNA here is from genome assembly GCA_003693225.1 of Venturia aucupariae. Classification (NCBI taxonomy): domain Eukaryota; kingdom Fungi; phylum Ascomycota; class Dothideomycetes; order Venturiales; family Venturiaceae; genus Venturia; species Venturia aucupariae. The sequence continues at coordinate 848 of QWZN01000212.1, read as the reverse complement.
ATCCTCGTAAGTTAAAGCCGTTAATTACGGTTTAGATAATAGGATTGAGGCGTTTGGTATAATAATCTACCTTAAACTTCCGGAAAATCCTTAAGATCTAGTATATTAGGATAAAGGCGACTTAGATTAAGGCTTTCTTATAACCAAATATAGTTTATTTACTCTATCCTAAATAGGGTATTAGCGACGTTAATACCTATTAGGGACTTAGATCTCGCGTAATACTTAGTTTAAAAATAGAATCTCTTAAGAGGATAGGACTACTAGTAATAAGTAGGGCTATTTTTTTGTATATAATCTATAAGATATATCAAGTAATAAATGTTAATCACGTATACTTAAAGCCGATTTAGCTTCTCCTAGTAGTAAATATCCTCCTACGTAGTAATAAATATAAGGATCTCCCGTTCCAGCTTCGATAAATCCGATAGGGGGATAGATTAGGCTATTAACATGGTCTAGATCTCGTATAAGTAATAGAGGTTTTGGTAGTAATCCTTAGGAATATATTCGTATAAAAGGGGGACTAATATATACTCTAGTATATCCTGCTAATCCGCCGACTTTATAGATTTAAAGCTATTAAACGTAAGTAGTATAAAGCCTAATATAGCTAGTATATTAGCCCTAGCCTCCTTTAGCGTTTAATTAATAATCCCCTTAGTTCTCCTAGTAAAAATATAGTTGCCGGGGTTATAATTTGGATCCTATTATCGTTACTTTTTAGGATTATTAACGGCTAATCGCTTACTATTCTATATACCCTATAGTATCTTTAATATATTAAGGGGGACTGCATGTATTATATCGATTAGAAAGCTATCCGGAAAGTAGAGAGAAGGTAGCCG
>QWZN01000211.1:0-41731 GCA_003693225.1 Venturia aucupariae | reverse complement strand
AGAACTACTAGTTCTATAGTACTTCTAGCTAGTCTACTAGAAAATAGTTTCTCTATATACGTTATACTATAGACTATCTAGATCTAATAGTCTAGACCCTAGAAAATAGGGGCCTAGGCCTAGGGGGAGTAGAAAGGACTTAGAGAAATACTTCTAAGTCTTAGAATAAATCTATTATTACTAGAATATAATAGGGGTATATACTATTAAATATCGCCTCCGCGAGAGAATATAGAGTTTCGTATCTTAGGTAGAGTAAAATATATATATATATATAGTTGTCGTAAAGTTAGCTAGGATAAAAAATAAGCGAGGTTAAAGCTTTTACTCTTGAAAACTTACGTTTTCTTATATATTCCTCTACGTATAATACCTATAGACTCTATAAATTTTTTATATACTAGTATATATCTATACTATAGTATATTAAAATATTTAGTAATAATATTAAGACTTACTTAGAAACTCCTAAAAATACCGACTTTTCTATAGTAAACTAGCTATAATAAATTTTCTAATAATAATAATTTTATAATAAGCTTAAATATAGCTCTTAGGTATAGTATCTATTATCTATTAAAGTTTCGAAATCCCTAGACTAACGCGTAGCTATAGGAAAGCGTAGGAAGATTATATATTTCTATAAATCTTCTATTTTTATCTTTTATTCTTAATAACTTTTTAATTATAATAGCCTTTTCCTAATATGTATAATATACCCTAGTTATATATAATTTAGGCGCTCTAACTACCTAGATTATAGTAGGGTCTACTAATACTATATTATATAAAGATTAAGCTATTTTTAACTACTACTATAATATTATTAATTATAAAATAACTTGAGCGCCTATATTAAAGAAATAGCTCTCTAGATTCTAGATAGATATAGAAATAAAAAAAGTTAGAGATAGAAATAAAGATATTAGAGATAGATTTAGTATCTCCCTATAATATTATTTTTAAACTTTTTTTTTCTAAATCTAAGAAGAAAAATTTAGACCTTATATTACTTAGTTATTATAAGTACTATATATATAAAACCTTTGGAATCTAGTCGGCCTTTTTCGGCCTATCTAGAAATATAGAAATAATATAAAAAATCTAAATATATATAGTAAACCTACTACTTCTAGAACTTCTAGTTTATTCCTACGGCTCCTAGTTTATTCCTAGTATTCCTAGTACTCCTAGTTTATTCCTAGATTATTCCTAGTATTCCTAGTACTCCTAGTTTATTCCTAGATTATTCCAAGTAACCTTTTACTAACGTACGAGTTATATAGTACGAACTAGACGAGTTAGGATTACGACTTACAACGAGATACGAGTTAAGTCGTACAAGTAATATAAAGCTCCGAAAGAACAATCTGATTGATAAGATATATCGAAGGTTATTTAAACTATTCGAACAACAACCTTCTCCGCAGAGACCCTACCAAGCCGTACTATCTCTAGTCCCTCAAGTATCGCTTCGAATCCACCATCAAGGACCTTCAAAGGATGAGGGAGAAGATCGCCGTTGTCGATCAGCTTCTGCGCAACTCTAAAGAGCTCCTCGCCAAACTTCTTCAGCTCTGGATCCGGTGCTCGCGTGTAAGGAGCTGGCCAAGTGCAGCCATCGCCGAATATAGTAGGCCCAAGTACCCAATTTGCCTTCACTACTCTACGTGTTGCCGCAATCTCCTGTGAGAAAGGATCCAGAGCGACATACTTTCCACCGGCACGTCCAATTGCATCAAAGCATATTCTCGTTGACTCTGTAGTGCTGATACAATCTACGACGTACATCAGGTTGCTTCGTGTATATGTACGCTGTCATTCCCGTTAACAAACAACCCACGAAGGTGGCATGTATCCACCTACAATGTCGCTGGAAACATCCTTATCTCGGTAGTCAAATACTTTCTCGGCGCCCCGTGTTTGCACAAGCACATTATTTTTTGGCGAGCAAGTTGTAATCGGCACCAAGCCTGCACTTTGTAGATATTTTCAGCTGCCTTGAACATTTTGTTGACTAGAAAAATGCTTACAGTTTGAGTAATTGTATGAGGATCGTCCCGGTCGCCGTGCTACCACCATACACGAGAACCGTCCAAGGTTTCTTTGGAGGTTGGGTGCCTGGCAACGGCAGACCCAGTGCATTAATGGCAAGACCTGCTGTGCTGATACCGACCGCTAGGGAAGCCCCCTCCTCGGTGCTCATGGTGGTTGGCAGTTTCAGGTAGATCTTGCCGTTGGTCGTATTGTACTGTCCAAAGGCACCTCGATCTGGCATTTGTGCATGCATCGCGTACTGTGCACCGCAGACACGATCTCCCACTGTCACATCTGTTATGTTCGAACCAATAGCAACAACGGAGCCCGCATAGTCCCCACCCAGAACACCAGAGGGGGTGACGAAAGCTCCTTTCATCTTCGTGTCACTGGGATTGATGGCGACCGCTTCAGTTCGAATAAATATCTGGTCCGGTTGAAGTTTTGGACAAGGCACTCCATCTTTGATAACAGGTATGCCGTCAGCCGTTGTAACGATTGCTCGTTGTGTTGCTGGTAGTATAAAGCTGCTGCTCGCTGATGCGGCCATGATGGTGAGCAAGCGACGAAAAATGCTAAATGTCGAAACCGGGCGGAGCAAAGTTTATCAGCCTTCGCACCTCTGCACGATTTCCTGTTTTTCAAACGACAGGGCTGTAGCGTTGCTGACGGTGTCTCCTCTACCACTATGGTATGGTCTAAGGGCCATCAATAATAGCCGTGAGCTATATTCAAGGAACTCAGGGGTCAAAAACGCACTCAACGCAGCAAATGATACCAGGACCCGAGACATTTGATAGAGATTCGCGACTAAAATTTATCATTAGCGTTGAGACCACGGTAGTACAGCTGTCGGTATCAAACCCATGCATTGCTTGACCATAGACTTGGACTGACATGTGAGGTGGATTAACACGATGAAGGAGTCTTTCTTTCCAACCATGTGAACGATTTGAAAGCTCGATGGCACCACTGAGAGATCCGAGTTCCCACGGATCATTGATCGGAAGTTCTGGCCGAGTTTCCATCGAAAGTTGCATGTGCCTCTCTGTTTGCCCGTTGCACATCCAATTTTGGAAGCGTTTCGACCTTCTTGCTTCAAGAATCTGCATCAAGCCACTCTCAAAGACTTACCATCTCCATACTCAGCAGGCTCGACTTTGGGGAAAGCAACCAAGACTGCGTAAGTATAACTCCCGAGATACCTCCAGAAGTAACTAATGTATTGTTATCAAAGGCCATGACGAACAGTGAGACGCAATCATGTGGTAGTACTCCATCCAAAACTCTTTTGTGTTTGCACGGTACGGGTTCCAACGGGCAAATATTCCGTCTACAGATGTCTCAGATACGCCTCGCGCTGAAAGACGAGTTTGACTTCATCTTCGTGGACGCGCCATTCCCCGCACCAGCAGGCCCCGGCGTTTTGCCTCTTTTCAAAGGGGCAGATCCGTTCTTCGGCTGGTTCCGGGGCGAGGATGCAACGATGGAAGCAAGGATCGACTCCATCAATATGGCTGTGAAGAATGGCGTTGAGGAGTGGGAGAGAGGGAAGAAGGTTGCCAACGCGAAGATTGTTGGTGTCATCGCTTTCTCCGAAGGTGCGCTGGTGGCTTCGTTGTTGCTCTGGCAACAGCAATTGGGGAAAGCGCCATGGCTTCCAAAGCTTGAACTCGCTGTGTTCGTCTGTTGTTATTTCGCGCAGGAAGTGGGCGAGCACATGGTTGCGGAGGCTGGGAGACATGGGATGGATAAAGCACTCATCAACGTGCCAACATTGCATGTGCACGGACGACGGGATTTTGCTCTGGGCCGAGCTCGCAGATTGGTCGAGGATCATTATGCACCACAGTTCGTGGATATCCTGGAATTTGATGGTGGCCACCAGCTTCCCTCGACTGCTACAGACCGTCAAGAACTGGTTGCTCGGATTCTCAAGCTGATAAATACCACACAAGTCGTCGCATGATACCCGACTGGATCAACATTGAGCAACGTGGGTGGGTGCATAGCTGTCTTGGCCGCTAGCAACCAAGTTACCTGGGTATTATCTCATAAATCAGCCTCTCGTCGTTTGTAAAAGAATGCCAACCGTAGTAGCCAAGTCATGTCTAGGACCATGACCAAAGAGTCTACGGTGCCCTGCGATCGTTCTTCAAACAGCGACCAAGAAACCAGCTTATCATGCCCGAGAGGCTTGTCTGTCTCATCGCTTTTGCACCGGTGTAGGGTAACTTAGCCTCGTACCAAAGCGGAGCCTAGCTTCTATAGGCAAGATCTAAACCTACAGAGAGCTAGTAGTTACTCGAATAAGCTAGATTCCGCTTTAGAGAGAAGCTAAGTTACCTCACACCGGTGCAAAAGCGATAACGTGGATATCTGGTGGAAATTCGGGATCAGTATATGAATGGCAGCAACCAACATGCCCTCTGAATGAGATCGATATGGGTCTTGGCCAAAAGTCTACTCATGTCTGAGATTGTCAAACTGCTGGCATCGCTTTTCCCCCTCATCCTGACATTGTCCCATGCCAAGAAGACGGGAGACGCAGAAAACAGATCTGGTTACAGATCAGCATGTGATTCTCATCGCAAGGACGGCCTTGAAGTCCTTCAGACAGAGCTCCACGAATGCACCTGGATCGTTCAGAGCTGCGATCGATCGTCGCATCAAGAAAAATGGATCAGAGGGTAGGAAAGGAGTCAATCGCTAGGCATAGGAGAGAAACTGGGCCGAAGATGGACACCCGACTTTCACTCAGCTCGCTTGATGCGTCCGAATACACCCTCGCACTATACACGTAGCTTGATCGGCTGAGATCGGATGGGAAAACACGTTTTCTTTCAGAGGTATTGCGCTCTTTCAGGGGTGTTGCGCAAACGCTACTTCATTCCAAAAATCTATTCCTCTCCTCACCTTGAAGAGTAGGATCATCATCACCCTAATTCATGCCGACAGCGCCCTTGGTAGTATTCAACTTTGTCGCCTCGAACAGAGTTCTTCCCTCGAAAGATCTCAGGCCTTCAATTCCACCTTCTATTGAACCAATCATTCGATCGAATTGGCCGCTCTCCAAAACCACGGACTGTCTTGTCACTTCCGCGACAAATACCGTCCCGTTGTCAAGCTTGAAGCGAAGAGACAAAAGCCTGACTACACCGCGCTCATCAACTTCTTTCGCCGTGATATTCAACCTGTCCTGCAGACATGTTGTCTGCAAGATCGAACCCCCCATCGCCACATACCCAGTCGTATGTGTTCCACGCTCAACGGAATTGACCTGTAGCCATACAATGGAGAAGGGACCCAGAGCCGCATGACCCCAGTACCAGCTCGCGGTGCTCCCGGAGAAAGGCTTGATGCCCCAGTTTTTATCGTGGTAACCTATTCCGTTTGTGAACCTAAAGTCGGTATCTCCAATTCTCAAATCGACGTCAACGATAGCGTCAGGTATCGCATTCGCGTAACCGACGCCTGGTGAAAATTCCTCATTCATGCCAGGGATATCTGGGCTACAGGCGTAATGAGCAGGACTTCGCTAGATGAGACACATTCGTCAACACGCCATTGGTTCGAGGGAGCGGGAGAGATGTCTGGGGAAGAAACGTACAGACTGGAAGGTTACAGTTCCCTTGATGCCAACGGTTGGGGAGGCTATACTCAAGGTATACACCGGTTTCCCACTGGCCAAACTCGTTCCGGTAAATGAACATCCGGATCCATGCCAGGCTCCAACAATACCGGCTTCACTGGCACTTATGGTAGCCCCTTCCTGTGCTTCAACTAGTCGGTGAAACTCAGTCCCATTGGCAAAAGAACCTGTGAAGTCGACGACTAAAGGATTGTCCTTGCCTCCAGTTTTATAGCCATCCGGTCCAGCGTTGAAGAAAACAATGGCGATATACTCCTTCGTGCTTGCGGACACGACATCGAAATGCCACCTGGAAAAGGGTGAGTTCTGGGGGATCATATACTAGAAAGTGAATTGAGGGTACCAATCAAAGGAAGTCTTATTCGCTGGACCTGGTGAGAGCTTTGGTCCGTCTAGATTGTTTCCAAGTGAGAGAAATTCGCCCTCTACAGGACCATCGTGAAGCCTGGCAGGAAAGGATACTGTGGCAGCCAAGATCACAGGTAGGAACCCAGAAACCGATATCGATCGAAGCAACTTCATGCTCGCAAGTTATTTGGTAGGTATGATAAGTGACTGGGTCGCTGGATCTCGCGATGTTATTCTTTTCATAGGCTGAACCTCGGTCCGACCAGGCTTCTTTGGTCGTTCACATTCTTCTAAGCCCAAGATAACGATCTATTCAGGCCCGGATCTATCCATTCGCCAACCGGGTCGCTGGATCTCGCGATATTATTCTTTTCCTAGGCTGAACCTCGGTCCGACCAGGCTTCTTTAGTCGTTCACATTCTTCCAAGCCCAAGATAACGATCCATTCAGGCCCGGATCTATCCATTCGCCAACCGGCTCTTCCGTTCAATCTCGACACAGGCAAAAACCCCGCGTTTACACCTGTACATTCCGACGTGTACACGTACACAGAAAAGGTTTTGGCGCTAGTGTAGTCCCATAGTGGTTATGGGTTTTCTGTGACCATACCCACTATGCAATATGGGATTACTACGTAGCCTAGTCTGTCGGATAAACTGTAGGCGGATTGCACACGCTGTATAGAAACAAGAAACCGTTACTTGAGAGTGAAGAAAAGGAAATAGGCTGCACTACATGGAGCAGGTCAGAGAACAAGTCAATATTAGTTCAGATCATAGGAGTCTTGATGAGGAAAGCACGGCAGAGTAATTACATAATCATATAGTACATAGCGGGGTCCCCCCTTCTAAGTAATATAATCAACCTTATATATATTACTATAATATATAGTAGCTTAAGTCTCTACTAGTAATATAGTACTAAACAACGCCGTACTACTACCAAAGCTAGTCAACCAAACCCTAACTAACCACCGCCGTCCTTAACCCTTTTCCGTACTACCAACGTTGTTAAATAGGCTATATAGGTCTATCTCCGACTAATACCCTTAACGATATCCCCTATATATAACGCTATCTACCTAATAAATTAAGGAAGCCTAACAACTCGCGATCTTTAGATAAGTATATCTAAAGTATATCCCGAACGCCTAGTAGAAAAACCTACTCTTTAACTTCCTCGCTACCTATCTAGCTCTAACCGACTTGCTCTTTCCTCTAGAGTAGCTAGAAGACTCGTACCTACGACGATAAGTTCTAGTAAGAGTAACCTCTTCTCTCGAAGGACTAGCGCAAGAACTACTCTAGTCCTCGCCCTACCCGTTAATAGTATCTCCCCAACGTCGAAGAGTATAAATAGGTTCCTTATTATCCTAGATACTAGTAAACCTAGATAGATTAACGACCGGGATATCGTTTAACGAAGAGATCCTACGAAATATTAATATAGTTAGATTCTTAGAGGAATAAGTAGTAGACCTCACGGCTATAATTACTAATATAATTAGAGACGTAGCCCCTAATATACTACTAAACCCGCCTAACAACTAATAAGCTCTAGACTATCGTTCCCTAGGATAGAGAGACTTAGAAGTAGGATTCTTTCAACCCGATATCTAAGGAGACGAGGAAGTAACGATATAAGGAGTAGATATAGTCTTTAAGGACGTCTATCTTTTTATCGACCGACTCAAAGACGTAGTCTAATACTAAGGAGAGGTAATAGTAAGAGAACGTATCCTAGCCTTACTACGAGGTAGCGTATAGATATAGTACTTAATAGGAGTCCCGACTCTACTAAAGATCGGACTACGAGGAGTAGTACTTAAAGAGGGATAGTACCCTTCCCTACGTAACCAATTTAAGAGACCGTTATTAGAAGCCTCACGGAGTCTTACCCAAGCTTAGTATACCCTATAGGACGCAAAGTCGAGACGACTAGTATTATATTACGTCTACGCGGTAATAAGAAACGTACGAGACGCGGGACTCAACGAACCGCTATAGTAGTTAATATACGTCTATAACGGATTGCATATATTACTATAGAATAGTATCGTATAACTAATAACCGATATATCCGTAGTAGATTTCGTATAGTCAATAGAGTCTAAGCGAGACCTATAGGTAAGACTCGTAGAGGTATAGACTATAAGTAGAGGTCTTTAGGGATCTTAGAACCGACTATACAATCTACGTCTATCCGGTTTGTATTCTAATAATAATCGTTCGATATGGTCGAACCAACTATAGTCTTAGAATAATTCCCGTCTACCCTATAGAACTAATAATCCCGAATAGCCGTTAAGATACTAGCGATAAGAGTACGATAGCCGTCCGTAATAGCGACTCACGGTAGGGCTAGTAAGATTGGCGATAATAAGCGGAGAACAAGGTCTAATAGTAGAAGCGTCCTAGTTACGACCCGGATAGCAATTTGGATAAGGTCCGTTAGTAGAGGCGTCCCAGTCGCGACCCGCTTAGTAATTCGGAAATCGGGATAATAACGGTAGATTCCAAAGACCGTTTAATTCGCGAGTATACGGGATTATAATTGACGAGGACGAATAATAGGACGAAGGAGATTAGGAATATAGCGACGAGGTCGAAATCGTAAACTTATACGGAATAGACGTCTAGTAAGAACTTACTAGTGATAATAGATAGCTTTAGGTAGACCTAGCTATATTTGTAGGATAAACTTAACCTAGTAAGAGGACTCCGGTTTATCTCTACGATATATATTAAGTTTTATTTCCTACGAGGAACCGTCTCTATATACACATTCGTAAAACAAACTATTAGAAACGAAAGGACGTAAGTAACCTAAAAAACTAACGGCTACCCGATCCTAGTAAACGGTACTAATATATATAACTATCCAAGTAACTTTATAATAAGGCGATAGACTAAGTCCTATCTGCCTCGATAGTAGAAATCTAGTTACCCTAATATCTTCTATATTTATACTACTAAGCGCCTATAAACTCCTATCTAGACTAGTCGTAATAGGAGTCGGATAGGGAATATCGAAAGCAACTAGTCGGATTTTCGTTATTATCTTTATTCCTTGTTAGGATGGAGCTATAGTAAAGCTCTAAGGTTTTACGTATATTGTTAATAACCTCGGACCAAATATGCTTATTAGAACGGACTTTCTTATACGGTATAGTTGCGTCCTAGACTTCCAAAGCTATTTAGCTATTTTCCCGGAAGGAAAAACGCGCCTTACTATTAAATAATAAATAGTATAACCGGCTGCGCACAAAACCCTACTAGCTAACGTATATACTGCGCATAGTACAATCCTCCTACTAGGAGTCACGATCCTAGTAGAAGTTTAGATACTAATTAACTCTAGTTTTGCTATATCAGCAGAACAAAGCTTTTAATTCCACGCCTAGTATTACTGCCTTTTCAACTAGGCCCTCGATAGAGTATTACTAATAATACTCGCAAAAAACAATATATATTCACCGCTTACGCTCGTACGAGGAACAATTATCGGGTTAGTATTACCTATATAGTAACTAGTCCTAGATAATTGGAAACAGCTGTAGTTATTCAATATTACCGTCGATAATAGTAATCTGCAAGAGATAGGCTACTTTGGAGTTACTATCTACGGTACGCCAGTAGCGAGATAACGTATTAATAATCTTGTAGCGGAGTTTCCTAGGCTCTTTATAGACGACGGGAAAACCGCGAATATCCTAGAGTAAAACTAGATGAGTATCCCGCTCAAGTCTAACTAGAAACAATCTATATCTAAGATCTCCTATCGGGTCTACCTAGTAGGCCCACGAGATAAGGAAATTATTAATTAAACTCACGATAAGCTCTATACTTATAATAAGATAGAATAGAGTATAGCGTTAACTCCTTTCGCCTTTCCGGTCTTTATAATATAGCGTACGGTAGACAACGTTCGCAAGGGACGTGTCGTAGTAGATATACGTGGACTGAATAAGATTATACTCATAGATAGCTATCCGATGCCGCTCTAGTCGGATATTATCTCTAAAGTATTAGGATGCGGCTTTATCTCCGTCGTTGATACTACCTCGTTCTTTTACCAATTCCCCGTTAAGGAATAAAATAGAGACAAGCTTTCAGTCGTTACTTATAGGGGACGAGAGCGGTATAAGGTGGTATTAATAGGCTATAAAAACGCACCTGTATACGCCTAAAGATAAGTTGATACGATGCTACGTAAAATCAGTTCCGCGGACGGCTATATCGATAATATTATTATCCGGAACAAATTACTAGACGAATATCTCGATAACCTCCGACGTACGTTCTAGAAGCTAGATAATCACCGTATTATACTAGGAGGGACGAAGGCGTTCCTAGGTTTCCTATCTATTAACCTACTTAGAATACGAGTCGACGGACTCGGACTCTCAATAGTAGTAGATAAGATCGTAGCTATTAAAGTAGTACGCTTCCTAATAACGCTTAAAGATCTCGAAACCTACCTTGGGATAATAGGCTAGCTACGATATCACGTCGCCTACTACGTACAGCTCGTAGAGCTACTCTAGAAGTATAAGACTAAAGTACTTAAAGGCTCGCTAAATAGCGGTCATGCACGCAAGACGTTTAGTAGGAACTTACGGATTGAAGTAACGTCCGAACTCCTTACCGCTTTTAAGGCGTTATAAGACGCGTTCGCTTCTCCTCTTATCCTAATATATTACGATAAGGTTCGACTATTATACGTCTTCGTGGACGTATCTAAGGAACGAGGGTTTGGCGTCTTTCTCGCGCACCTAAAAGGAGACTAACTTACTAAGACCCCGGTTCGAATAAGTATAGAACCAATCTTATTCCTCTTAAAAACGCTTTCCCCGGCAGAGAGACGTTACTAGCCTACGGAGCTCGAAGTCGCATGCCTAGTATAGATAATAAGACGAGTTAGGTAGATAATCGAAGCCTTAGAGAAGCTAGTTACTATCTTTACCGACTACGGAGTAATATTAGGGATTATAGACTAAACAAGTCTTAGCTCTAGCTCGGTAGATAAACTAAATATCTGACTTACAAGAGTATCTTAATACCTCTTATAGTTCTAGAACTTGAAAATCGTATACGTGCCTAGACGAGAATATATAGTACCGGACGTATTATTACGCCTAACCGCTAACGATATAACTATAGTTAACTAGGAAGACGACGTCCTCGAAGATCTAATAATAGTAAACCTTATCGACCTTATAACGGGGATATACTATATAGTAACCTCGTTAGAAATCAAGCCGTTATTCAGATAAATACTTTCCTAAGTATACGACGCCGACAAATAATTTAGTCGTGCGAAAGCTATGGCCCTAAAAGACCCCGACAAAACGGATTTTATATAGAAGGACGACCTGCTATAGAAAGGAGAACGACTATATATCCTAAAGTTACTAGTTACGGATATCTTCGAGACGGTATACGATTACTAGTTCTATACGGGCTTTTATAGAGTTTACGCCCGACTATACGATCAATTTTACATTTGGAAACTAGAAAAACGGTTACGGGAGTACCTTATATACTATTAGGACTGCTAGAGGCTCCAAACCAAACGCTATAAACTATATAGTAACCTTCGCCCTATCCTTACCCCCGTAATCCTATTCTATACTATTACGATCGATTTTATAGTTAGCTTACCTATAGTTGACGACTACGACGCGCTCCTTATAGTTATAGACAAATTTACTAAACGCGTCGTACTAATCCTAGGAAATACTAAGTATTCGGTAGAAGTATAGGCGTATAGACTTCTCGACGTACTTTTCGTCGTAGAATAGGGGCTTCCAACGGTAATTATCTCGGATAGAGATAGAAAGTTTGTAGCCGCTATTTAGAAAACCTTCTTTAACCGCCTCGGAGCTAAGCTCCTATATTCTACTACCTACTATCCACAGACAGACGGACAATCCGAGCGAATAAACTAAATAGTAGAGATCGCTCTTTACTACTAGATAGCTAAGTACCTAGATATCTCCCTAGAATAGCAATACGTGCTTCCCTAGTTATAATCTATAATAAATAACTCGGTATTATAAACTATAGGGAAATCTCCTAACGAGATCTGTTACGGCTTTCGTCTAAGAGAAGCCGTCGACGTCTTAATACCCTCCGAACAAGATTACGATATTAAAAGGAAAGAAGTAGCCGATAGTATCTCCTTTGCCCAAATTAGTATAAAGGAGAGATACGACGCTATATATAAACCTTAGATACTAACTATTAGCTAATAAGTCTACCTTAGACTCCGGAATTACTCGATACTAGGGATAGTAAATAGAAAATTGACGGAACCTCGTATCGGACTATTTATAATCCTGAAGATAGTCGGAGATCTAGCGTACGAACTCTAACTACCCTCTATATAGGGAATACACCCAGTGATTTCTATTACGGAGTTAGAGCCGCTTCTAATCGAACAAGATCTATATAACCGGCTATAACGTTTCAGCCGCAGAGAACTACTCGAACTAGAATACGACTATCGACTAGAACCCGACATGTTACTAGAAAAGCGGATAAGGCTAGTCGGTAGGAGTAAACGACAATTTACCGAATTCCGAGTACGATAGAAGGACGCTAGCCTATAGTACGATATATAGGAGCGTTAGGACAATCTTCCTTAGACGCTAATTAATAAGTATCTTAGGCTTAGGCCCGGGTAGCTTATTAATTAGGTAATAATACCGCCCTACTTATTTATCTATAATATTCTAGAGACTTTACTTCTTCTCTTACTTTAACTCTATATCTATATTTTTATAACTACTTAAAGCTAGATAACCTTCCAAGACAAATACTTAATAATATACAAACCAACGCGGCCGCGCTTATAAGCCAAGGCGACCGCTACTAGGTAAAGCGCCAAACCGCGACCCTCGCGAAGACCTTAATCAAACGCGATATAACTTTACGCTCCTACGTCCTTACCCTACTTAAGAAGAACCTTATCAAGACTATCTAGCTAGGTAAGGTTAACGTTCCCGACCTTATACGAGGTATCCGCCTTTAAGATACTTTATATAGTATTAAGATAAAGAGTAATACGGTAAAGTAGCTCCTTATTAGTAAACTCCTATACTAGGACAAGGCTCTAAAGGCTAGTTACTATAGTGAATACGTATAGTACCTATAGGAAGTCTACGATAAGGCTTATATCGAGTATCTATTCCTATTAGTCTAGGCCGATACATCGCTACTCGTCTATAAGATAATCGGTACCGCCGCCGCTACGCTATTACCAAAGACTCCTAAGACCTAGAAGCGAGTATCCTTAGGCGATAGCAGCTCGTCTAAGAAGGTTAAATAAGAGGCTAACTCGGAGCCAACTAATACCGATAGCCTATTCGGTTACGCCGTCCCTAAACTTCCTAATAAGAATAAGACGACCGATAGCTTCGGTCCCGCGATCGATAATAAGAAAGAGTCGGCTAATAAAGAGTTAATTAATAAGGAGAAAGAGATAAGTAATAAGGATAGAGAGTCTACCCCTCTTAACCTTAACCTTAGAGGAACTTCCGACGACGAGGCCGTAGCTATAATCGCTAAGAACCTAGAGGGCGTCAAAGACGGAATATAATTACTCTACGGTAACGACTCTACCCTATACTACTTAGACCAAGTTCGAATCGGAGTCCGCTGGATTTTCGGATAAGCTAGCGACGAGGACGAAGTAAAGCGCTACGTAGACTAAGCCGATCGCTATATCGATATAATAATAATAATCCGATACAAAGCTACTTAGAGACTCGCAGCCTATAAGAAAGTAGGAGCGCTAAACAGCCTCTAACGTAGTAATCTACGCTCTAAACTAGACCTTATAACTATACCCTTTAGCGGAAAAGTAAAGAATAGAATAGGTCCTATAAAGGACGTAACCGTAGTTCTTAGCGATAAGATAGTAACTCTAGCTAAGTAGCTTAACGACAATATAGCGTAGAATCCTGACAAGATTAACTACGTTGACGGCTATATTCGAGGTATATATAACGACTAGATCGACCTAGAGTTCTAGAAAGTAATTACCCTCCTCCTATAGGTAGGATTCGGAGCTAAGTTAATATACGATAGCTATTAAGACTTGCTATAAGTAGCGATTATTAACGCCCGAGATATGCTAGCAGACCCCGCCTTCCGATACTTAGATAGATAGATACTAGACGAACCCTAGTTCCTTATCTAGCAAGCTCTTAACTTTAGCGTAACCAATTCCCAGCAAGATCTCAGCTTTAGCGCTACCGATTTCTAGTAAGCTACCAACCAAATCATAGACGAACTAGACAAAGAATAGACCGCTATCGAGAACGAAGTACTAGCCGGCTATAAGGTCTATAATAGTAGTATTCACGGAGTTTAATAGTTGAATAAGGAGGAGACAAACATAGATGGAACCTAGGAGTTTAAACACACGGAAGAAAATATGGTTCAATAAGGAGGAGATAACTTTATATAGTAGATTTTGCAAACATGGAACAAGGAGGAGACATTGTACTACGAGGACGTAGCCCTTTTTTTCGAAAAGCCGGCATTTAATGAGGAAAGCACGGCAGAGTGATTACATAATCACATAGTACATAGCGGGGTCCCCCCTTCTAAGTAATACAATCAACCTTACACACATCACCATAACAAGTCTGGTTCTATCTACAACTCTAAAAACAAAGTAGGATTGATTCCAGCGTGTGTAATTCTTGGCAAAGGGCATGACAGCAGAACATTCCCGATCCAGATGTCTTCGATAATCAAGGCCTTGAAGACCATCACGCCCAGCAAGACTATCGCTAGTGTTGTTCAAAGGTCTACTTCAGCACGGCGTCTACGCAGAAGAACTCTAGCCATGGGGTTTGCGTGCAGAGCTGGTCCTCTGGAAATGGCCTTTGGGACAACCCCTGGAGCGAGTTTCCAATCGTACTTGAGAAGCATGTGACACAAAGCTATCTTCAATTCGTTGGTCGCCATGAACCTGCCGGGGCAAGAGTGTAGACCGTGACCAAAGGCGAGATGCTCCGGGCTCGTAGTGGCCAGTTGCCAAGCATTCTGATTACCGGGTCGTTGGCGAAGATTCAGGAATCTGTATGGATCCCATTTCTCCGGGTTGTCATAGACGGAAGCATCCCACATGTTGTGAAGTGAGACGCCGAGCTTTGTGCCCTTGGGAATGAAAGTGCCATCCGGCAAGCGGGTGTTGGCAAGTGCTACCCTGTTCATGCTCACTGAGTGAATGGTTATGGTCAGCCAGGGTTATCAGGTGCAAGCAGAAGGATGGCTGGGGTAGGCTTACGGATAAAGGCAGGCTTCAGCCGTTGGCTTTCCTTCAGGACGCTGTCGAGCAGTACCAGCTTGTACATGGAGGTCTTCTGAGTGGGCTCGTCGGAGAAGACGTGGTGCATTTCGTCGCGCAACGGCTGGATGATGTCGGGATGCTGAAGGATCTGGAACATGGTCTCTGTGAGAAGGTCGGTGGTGGTGTGGACAGCAGCTATGGCGAGGGCGATCTGCTTGATCGCGGGATCATATCTGGCGCCATCGGCCTGCTCTTCAAACCATTCGATTGCATCGTCGTATCGTATTGCCTCTTTGCCCTGTTGGAGCAGTGCCGCCTTCTCGGCCTGGCGCTGCCTGATGACTGGCCAGATGATGTCGTTTGCTGTCTGGATGTGGGCTCTGACCTTTCGACATCTCGGCAGGACCCAATGGACGATGCGTCGCAGCAAAGGAGGGAAGGAGTTGAGCTGCTCGACCGCGGGGACCGAGTCCATCACATATTGCTTGATGATGTTGAGCCAAGCCGCATTTCGGCAGATGTCGGCCCCCAAGAAAACGCGTGAGGACATGCGCGACACCAGCGTCAGAAGCGTGCCCCTCAACACCACCTCGTGCCAGTCTAAGCACGTGAGTACATACGCCCGACGTGTTCGAGGCTGGACTCACCCTCGTCGTCGGTGAAGATGTCCTTCACAGCCGCGCCGGCCTCGCTCATGATGGGCGGGATAATCTTGCCTACACTCACCCAGTCACTCACTTACACTCACAAAGTCACTCACTCAATCACCGCCGCCAAACAATCATCTCACTTACCAATCTGCTGCGTGAGGTTGATTCTCACAGCCTTGATGAAGATGTGGTCCGATATACCATCCTCGAAAGGTTCGAACCCAGGCAGGGACTTGTGGAATTGCTACGTGTCCCATCAGCCTCTCGCTCAGGCGCCGCTGGTGTCGTTGTGCCATGGCGCCTTGGGTACCTACCTGGCCCACAAACTCGACAAAACTCAACTTCTCGTCGTTGCGAATCTCGTTTGCCACGGTGGGCGGAAGAATGACCATGTCACCAACATCCGCAACCACGCGGAACGGCTTGTCGTGGCCGACCTAGATAGACACACACGCGTCAGATGTCAGGTTGATCTGCCAGGCAAGACAAGATACTGCTTGTGCTTCAACGTACAGCAGAGAATCCGTCGCTGATGATTTTGGCCGCATCTCGCATGAATGCTTGCCTGGCCTTCCAGTCTCCAAGCCCGAACAGTGTCTTTGGTGTAATGGACTGGATGGCTGGAACGCGAGCCGGGCGCAAGAGTTGGAAGAGCCAGAACACGATCAACGCAACGATGGCGTATGGTGACCAGAAGAAGCGCCCAGCACCGACATTGTCGATGATGCCGTCCATCACTGTGCTGTTGATGTGAGGAGGAAGATTCTATGCGGATTGGTTTGAATCTGTGAAAATGGTTGGAGAAAGGGGTGTGCGTCTTGGTTCATCATGTGCGTCGGCCAATTAATAAATACACTCGGCTCTTGGTACACACGGTCGTGGTCTTTCTATCTGCTCGTCAACATGCATTAGTATTGCTGGCATCATCTGCGTCCCAGATTCACATGGAGATTCACATGGAGATTCACATGGTCGACTGTCAACATGGTACATTTGCGCTGTCCTCCACTAGTGCTATGGTCTATCGCCGAATAAACGTCCAGCGGCTGGATTTTCCTCAGGATGTTTTTGCTGTAAAATATCGAGTGGTTAGGGTGTCTCCACGGACGTTTATCCAGCGATATAATAAACCACGGTACAGCAGACACCTCAATACAGACATCTCAATACAGCAGACACCTCAATACAGCAGACACCTCAAACAGCAGACACCTCAATACAGCAGACACCTCAATACAGTAGACACCTCAATACAGCAGACACCACAGTACATCCTTACATCAGGTTTCATCTAGCTAAAGGTGCGGAGCCACATCTCTTCTATCAATTTGGCATCTGACACTACGGGAGGTCTACAATATCGAATCTCTCTGCTATCTTGTACTCTTTAATGGTTCCTAGTATTTATCTTTAGCCGTATATCTCTTAACAGGGTCTCGGAACTTGCCGTTTTCGTAGATTCCACCATTTTTGGTGGGGGTTTGAGCCTTGTGGGGTTAGATGCGTTGTAAGTCGTCCATGGCCAACACTTAATACCCCTTGGACCATTGTACAGTTTACCCATCTGAACCTTTTTCTTTTCTCAAGAAAGCGCTGTGCAAAAAAATCATTTATCTACCTTGAGTTTGTGGAAGATGTCGGAGCCCATCGCCGTCATTGGTAGCGGTTGTCGCTTTCCCGGCAATGCTACTTCACCATCCAAACTATGGGAGCTACTCAAGCAGCCAAGGGATGTGCAAAGCAAAGTCCCTGCTCATCGATTCAACACCAACTTATACCATGATCATGATGGCACCAAGCATGGTCGAACCAATGCGCAGCATGCATACATGATACAGGAGGATATACGTGCCTTCGACGCTGGCTTCTTCAATATTTCGCCTCAGGAAGCGGAAGTGGTCGATCCCCAGCATCGACTTCTGCTCGAGACTGTGTACGAAAGTCTCGAATCAGCTGGACTCAAAGTCGAGCATCTTCAGGGCTCCGACACGGCTGTCTATGTCGGAATGATGTTCCACGACTACCAAGATCTCGTCAACTATGATCATGAGGCCATTCCTACATATGCTGCCACTGGCACTGCTGGAAGCATTCTATCCAACAGAGTGTCCTACTTCTTCGATTGGCATGGCCCCAGTGTAAGGTTGGATTCCGGGGCTATATGGAGACTGGCTAACGTCTTGCGCAGATGACTATAGACACTGCTTGCAGCTCTTCCTTGGTTAGTGTGTGCTATTTGCAACAATCGTTCCCGTCTGACACTCGCAGGTTGCATTGCACCATGCCGTTCAGCAGTTACGCAGCGGGTCAAGTAATGTAGCGATAGCGGCAGGCGCCAACTTGATTTTAAGTCCAAGTAAGTTCTTGCTCTCTATAATGGGGAGCAAACACAGCTAAAGGGTCAGTACCATTCATTGTGGAGAGCAAGTTGAACATGCTGTCGCCAAACGGCAGATCTCGTATGTGGGACCAGGGGGCGGATGGTTATGCACGAGGGGTATGTGCCATTCAAATCCCAGTAATGGTGACGGTCGCTTACTTCTGTGTCTTAATCGCATAGGAAGGTGTGGCCAGCGTCGTTCTCAAGACTCTCAGTCAAGCCCTCCGTGATGGTGATCCCATCGAATGTGTTATCCGCGAGACCGGTGTCAACCAGGACGGCAAAACCGCTGGAATTACGATGCCTAGTCACAAAGCTCAGGCAATGCTCATTCGTGATACCTATGGCCGAGCCGGTCTCGATCTTTCCTTGAAACAGTCCCGGTGCCAATACTTTGAAGCTCACGGTACGTACCACAGATACTTGTCGGGACTGCGAATCATCTGACCATTCGTGCCAGGAACGGGGACTGCGGCAGGAGATTGCAATGAAGCCGAAGCTATTGCGAGCGCCTTCTTCGGCAAGAGGGCGCGATGCGAAGGTGAAGAACCGTTGTATGTGGGGAGTATCAAAACAATCATAGGCCATACCGAGGGCACTGCTGGCATTGCTGGCTTGATCAAGGCATCGCTTGCCCTGCAGCACGCCATCATACCACCAAACATGCTTTTTGAGAAGCTCAGTACTCGTGTGGCTCCATTTTACCGAGACCTACGGATTGTGACAGAGCCACGAGCGTGGCCATCTCTTCCACTCGGCGAGCCGAGGCGTGCCAGTGTGAACTCCTTCGGTATATGCGACGTTGCCCATTGAGTCGCAATCCAGCTAATCATCAGTAGGTTTTGGTGGCACAAATGCACATATCATCCTTGAATCCTACGAAAGGTCTTTTCCACAAGCGGGGCTGGGAGAGCCTTTGAACATGTGTCCTCTCCCAATAGTGCTCTCTGCAAGCTCTGAACACTCCTTAAAGTCGACAATGGAGAACTTGTTGCACTTCCTCAAGACGAAGCCGGACATTCAGCTGATTGATTTGGCGTGGACATTATTGCAAAGAAAATCTGTCCTTTCCACGCGCCATTCCTTCTCTGCACAGACAATATCGGCTGCTTGCGACTTGCTTGCGAGCGAAATTGCTGCACTTGACTCCACAAAAGGTCTTGCGACGCATACAAACGTAAGGCACAAGCCCAGAATTCTTGGCATTTTCACAGGGCAAGGCGCTCAATATCCTGCCATGGGAAGACTCCTTCTTACTTCCGTCCCCTACGCTAGAGAAATCATAGCACAGCTTGATGAGTCGCTTCGCACCCTTCCGCCGCAGTATCGCCCCGACTGGACTTTACAAGAAGAGTTGATGTTGGAAGGTGACGCCTCGAGGGTTGGG
Organism: Venturia aucupariae; assembly: GCA_003693225.1. Classification (NCBI taxonomy): domain Eukaryota; kingdom Fungi; phylum Ascomycota; class Dothideomycetes; order Venturiales; family Venturiaceae; genus Venturia; species Venturia aucupariae. Next base: position 21,971 of record QWZN01000211.1, on the reverse strand, counting down.
AATGCCGCTTTCTCGCAGCCACTGTGTTGCGCAGTTCAGATTCTCCTCGTCCAAATGCTCAAGGCTGCCGGTGTCACCTTCAAGGCTGTGGTAGGTCACAGCTCCGGCGAGATTACATGTGCGTTTGCAGCCGGGTACTTGTCCGCATCTCAAGCCATCCGTACAGCCTATCTTCGAGGTTTGGTGTCCAAAATGGCATCATCTCCAAATGGAGAAACAGGTGGCATGATGGCAGCAGGCTGCTCGTTTGCAGATGCGCAAAGTCTTTGCGACCTTGAGATCTTCGAAGACCGCATCTGTGTCGCAGCCAGCAATGGTCCAGACAGCACTACACTCTCGGGTGATATGGACGCAATTCTAGAGGCACAGATCGTTCTGGAAGACGAGAGCAAATTCGCGCGACTCCTTAAAGTTGACAAAGCATACCACTCCAGGCATATGGAGCCCTGCGCAGCACCATATATCGAGGCTTTGCAGGCCGCTGGATGTACGGACGATATCCCTCAGAAGTCATCTACTATCTGGATCTCCTCCGTATATAACGGGAAGCGGATGAGCGCCAACGATTTGACTCCGGAATACTGGAAACAGAACCTAATTTCTCCAGTGCTTTTCTCCCAGGCTTTGGAAGCTCTCCTCGTCGAGCACTCATTGATGGATGTTGCTATTGAGGTGGGACCACATCCAGCATTAAAAGGACCATCTCTCTCTGTCATTGAAGGCTCTGTAGGTCTACAAATTCCTTACACAGGATGCATGAGGCGTGGTGGTAACGACCTCGACTCCTTTGCGAACGCTCTCGGTTGTATTTGGGAACAATTCGGAATCGATGGTATCGATATTGATGGCTTCGTGAAGGTCTTGCCTCAAGCATCGCGCAATAACTTGGCTGCTGCTCTTCCGCGATACCCTTGGGACCATTCAAGATCTTTCTGGCTAGAATCGCGTGCCACACGGGCTTTTCTTCGCAATGAGACTGGACCACCTCATCCTTTGCTCGGTACTTTGTCCCCTAACAGCACGGCTTCGACTTTCGAGTGGCACAACTTCCTCAAACCAAAAGACATTAAATGGCTCGACGGTCATCAATTGCAAGGCCAGACAGTCTTCCCAGGAGCCGGCTATGCCGTTATGGCGTTTGAGGCAACGATGTATTTCGTAGCGAACCTGAGAGATCGCCACGTTCGACTTCTGGAAATCCAGCATCTCGACATTGAGAAAGCAATTACATTTGATGACGAGGACAGCTTGGTTGAAATGAACTTGACGCTGGAAGTCGACAGTCCGGGTCGAGACGCCGAGGTTTTGATTCTACAATTCAAGCTCAACTCATGTCTGGCCAGGGAAAATTCTCTATCGCGGTCGGCCAGCGGCCAAATTGCCGTAACCATTGGGTCCGGCTCGCGAAATGCTCTTCCCAAATCTAGGGACGAGCCGCCTCACATGTCTGGTGTGGGCATCGATCTTTTCTACAAGGAACTTGCCGCAGTGGGCTACCATTATAGCAAAGAATTCCGAGGTCTGCGTGACTTAAAAAGAGCAGAGAGCAAAGCCTGTGGCACGATGACTCTGCCAAAGTTTGATGAAGGCAAATACGGTCTATTGCTTCATCCAGCTACTCTGGACGTCGCATTCCAGACCTTGATCGGCGCTTCGACAGCTCCAGGTGATGGCCGCTTGCGCTCACTCCTTGTTCCCACCTCCATAGGCCGTATTGCGCTTAACCCATGGCTTTGTGCCCAAATTTATGGCGCTCGCGATAGTGTGAACTTCAACTCTGTGGCAACAGCCAGTAAGGGAAACGTCATCTGCGGCGACATCGAAGTGTTTGAACCAAACACGCGCTCAACTATATTACAGATTGAAGGCATCAGCACCAAGCCTGCCCGAGCTCCCTCCGCAGCCGACGATCATCAAATGTTCTCCAGGTGGGCCTGGGACAAATTGAATCCGGACAATCTCCTGGACGATGAAAAGTACCGTGCTACTGACCAGGAAAGGACAGTTGCTAATGACATGGAGCGTATCGTCTACTTTTATATAAAGACGTGCCTGGGGAAGATCCTGGAAAAGAATAATTACGCCCAACTGCTGCCTCACTATCAGATTCAAGTCGATTGGTTCCGCCACATTGTCTCCGACATCCGTGAAGGAAGGCATCTCTGGTACAAAGAGCCCTGGGAGAACGACACTATCGATGACATTTTGAAGCTCTGCGAGATGTGAGTACAAGATCATGTTCGCTTTGACCAAATACTAATGCGAAGAAGGCATGCCTACCACCCTCATGTGAGATTGATTCAAAGAGTCGGTGAACATCTAGACGACATTTTCGCCGAGAAAAGAAACGCATTCGACGTGATGGACCACGACGGTCTCCTGACTGAATTTTATGGGGATGTTCTGGGGTTTGGTCCTGCCTACAACTATTTCCAACAACATGTTGCCCAGATCTCTCACCGCTACCCAAATATGGACGTTCTTGAAATTGGTAAGCCCCGCGAGTATATATCAAGCCCGTGTAAATTGACAAAATGGTAGGCGCGGGTACAGGAGGAGCGACCAAGTATGTTCTCGGAAACGAGCAATTGTGTTTCAACAGCTATACATTCACCGACATTTCTCCAAGCTTCTTCGAAAAAGCCTCTCGCATATTCGAACAACACGAAGATAGGATGGAGTTTCGTACTCTTGACATTCGACAAGATCCCTTGGCTCAAGGCTTCAAGGCTCAGTCATATGATATGATCATTGCCTCGAATGTTTTGCACGCAACGCCGAAATTAGAAGAGACCTTGGCCAACGCTCGGACCCTTCTGAAGCCTGGAGGTGAACTCGTTGTCATCGAAATTACCCATCGCCAGCATTCTCGGATCGGCTTCATATTCGGCCTCTTTGCTGATTGGTGGGCTGGAAAAGATGAGGGACGCATCCTTGAGCCGTTTGTTTCTCTGAGTCGTTGGGATGAGATTGCTAGGAAAGTCGGATTCCCTGGTATTAGCTGTAGGACAGTCGATCCGGACAGCGATATACACCCCACTTCGGTTTGGTGCACCCGTAATGTTAACGAGAAGATTTTGGCCCTCACTGAGCCACTCTCCGCACCCCTGAAAGCAATGGAATCTTACCCGCCGATTGTGGTCATCGGAGGTAGCTCATCCAAAACCAGAAACATAGTTGAAAAGGTACAAGCTCTGTTGCCTCACCGTCCGTTCCTAATCACGAAACACTTGCAAGACTTCGAACCACCGAGATCCAAGAGCAAACTTACAATTCTCTTTGTGTCTGAGATGGATGAACCAATCTTCTCTCACATAAACTCGAAGAGTTTCGAGTCACTTCAGAGACTCTTCGAATGCGCCGGCAGCTTACTTTGGATCACGGAAAATGCATGGGTTGAGCATCCACATCAAGCCATGGGCATTGGCTTTGTCCGGACAATGCGACTTGAGAGAACCGACATCCATTTACAGGTCCTCGATGTGGACAATGCACAAGGCCTGGACACAAAGTTGGTAGCGGAACAACTCTTGCGCCTCGAGATTGGTCCTGACTGGTCTGAGAACGAAATACTATGGGTCAATGAGCCAGAGCTCTACATTAAACATTCCCAGGTCCTCATTCCGCGTCTCAAACCAGATCGAGCCAAGAACGAACGGCTGAACTCAGCTCGTAGACAGGTTCTAGCTGAGTTCAACCCCGCAGAGTGTGCGATAGGATTCTTCCAGAACCAAGACGTCTCCCATCTTGAAGCAATCGAAAGTCACGATCCTAACCGCGATCCCGAATCTGTGTACATTGAAATTACAGTTCAGTATGCTTTCGCGAGTGCGATCCGGGTGGGCGATGCTGGCTTTTTTTACATCATTCTTGGCGCAGAAGACAAGACCAATAAGCCTGTGTTTGCCTTCTCGCAAGTCAATCACTCGAAGGTCCAGCTTCCAAGTACTCAGGTGGTTTTCTGGCCTGGTTTGGAATGTCCAGATGCTCGCACTCTGCTTCGTGTAACAGCGAATCTCATCGCGAAGTTGGTTGTGCATGACAACGTGCCTGGTAGGTCACTCTTGATCTTTGAGCCTCCAGAATTCTGTACGAATGCTATCACTGAGAGGGCAAAGTCTGGCGGTGTCTCGGTGAAATTTGTCTCCACTCGTCCTTCCCCTGCGGGAATCGAGGATTCATGGATACAGGTCCATGAAAAGGATACCTACCGTGTACTTTCGAAAAAACTGCCAGCCTCCGTATCGTTCTTTTGCGACTTTTCCGCGAAGCCAGCAGCAGTGGAACTAGTAAGTCGTCTTATCACCTGCCTGCCTCAGACCTGCCGAGTCTACCACAGACAGTATTTCGCTCAGGACACGCCAACAACCACCATTGATGGACCGCTTGACTATGCATTAGATGTTTTGATGGTTGCTGTTCACAGCGCCATTGTTGCCCAAAGTTTTGGCGTGGAAGCCGCAATCCCAGTGAGTGAGCTGCTCGGTTCTCCGCGTCTTCACGATCTTTCTACCGTGATAGACTGGCAGAGTCGAAATCTTCTGCCCGCTCGGGTCCAGCCCATCGACACAGGCAGACTCTTTGTTCAGGAGAAGACGTACTTGCTAGTCGGTCTAACTGGCGATCTTGGCCGCTCAATTTGCAGATGGATGATTGAGCATGGCGCTCGCCACGTTGTACTGTCAAGTAGGAACCCCAAGGTCGAACAACGATGGATTGACGATATGAGCAACTTGGGAGGCATCGTTTTGATTGTGCCCATGTAAGTTCTGCCATTGCCAGAATATTTGGTTACTTCACTGACTCGGAATACTAGGGACGTTTCGGAAGAAGCCTCTCTTGACGCCGGATTGAGGATGATAGAGCGTAGTTCAATGCCAGCTATAGGTGGAGTCGCATTTGGGCCTCTCGTACTCAAGGATGTGCTGTTTGAAAACATGGAGATAGCCCAGATGGAAGCGGTCCTCAAACCAAAAGTTACAGGTTTGCGCTTGTTGCACGAACGTCTGTCCAAATGCGACCTCGACTTTTTTGTCATGTTCTCTTCTTTTGTCATGGTTTGTGGCAATCCGGGCCAGAGCGCGTATGGTGCGGCAAATGCATACACACACAGCGTGGTGCAACAACGAAGAGCCCGCGGCTTAGCGGTGAGTTTTATGACTGTTCCTTGTCTTGGATATAAGCACTGATCGCGATTATGATCCAGGGCTCCACCATCGATATGGGCGCCATATGGGGCGTAGGCTACATCGTTCGGCAAGGACGCGAAGAAGAATACGATGTCATCAGCTTCAAGTTTGATAAGGTTTCTGAGCAAGAGCTTCACGCTCTGTTCGCTGAGGCCGTTGTCTGTGGTCGTCCAGGAACCCGAGAAGACGTGGAGGTTATGACGGGTATGCGCTTTATAGACCCGAGCAACAAGGATGTTATTCCTCATTACTATGACCCGCGACTGGGATTTTTCAGGTCGCCTGAACGCCGGAGGGAAGCTGGTGCAAGTGGAACGTCTATAATTTCTGTCAAAGAGCGCCTTTTGAATGCGACATCGATGGGAGATGTGCGTCGAATCATCACCGGTATGAAAGCGTTCTAACAGTAAATTCGGCTCTTGACTAACATGGAGCATAGATGGTCTTTCCGAAAGAATACGAACTGCGCTTGCACTTCCAATTGAGAATGGCATTCAAGCTTCTATCCCATTAATCGACCAAGGCGTAGATTCTTTGAGCGCTGTCACCGTTGGAACTTGGTAAGCTCATCATTCTAGACGTCTCGCCCACCTTGATGCTCACGCTACGATAGGTTTTCCAAGAATTTGGATCTGGATCTCCCGCTCTTGAAGATACTGGGCGGTGCGTCGGTCCTCGAGCTTGTCGAAGAGGCTGTGGATCGGATCCACCCCAGCGCCATCCCATTGGCGAATCAAGATGGGGCCCAACATGCAACAGCGAATTCGACCTCTGACAGTTCAACAGCTCATGCTCTGAGTAGCCACACATCTTCGTCTACAACAGCCACGACTCCAATGACGGAGCGGTCATTGAGCCCGAACAATCTAAAAGAGAGTACGCTCTCAGAGGAATTAGAACCACATCGGATTGAGCCCATGTCGCTCTGTCAGGAATACTGCTGGAAGCTCCAAAAATCAGTAGATGATCCTGCTAAATTCAACTCGACCATCGGGATGTATATGCAAGGCCGCCTTGATCTCGAAAAGCTTTCGAAAGCTTTCAGCACTGCACTTGATAGACACGAGGCATTCCGTACATGCTTCTTTGATACCGAGGATGATGCAGAGCGATCTGTACAATGTGTCATGGATACCACCTTCAACAAACTCGAGGCCTTCAAAGTGGAAGATCGTGCTGCAGCTGAACAGGGTTTCAATGAGTTGACTGGTCAGAAATACGACCTTGCCAAGGGTGACACGCTGAGAATTGTCGACTTCTATTGGGGTGCAGATGAACACCTTGTCATCATCGCTTACCATCAGATGGCTTGCGATGGATGGAGTTATGAGCGTCTGTTCCTCGAGGTCTCAAAACTTTACAGTGGCGAGAAGCTCCCTCTTCCCACTAGTCAGTATTCCCAGTTTGCGATTCGCCAACGATCAGAGTATGACACAGGCCGTATGGACAAGGACATTGAGTACTGGACCTCCCTCTACAAAGAAAAACCAGCAGTACTACCCTCCATGTCACTACCGGGAGCTCAGAGGAGAACGTCCCCGACATGGGACCAGCACACACTGACTAGGCGGCTCAGTCCTGACATCGCCAACCGCATCAAGGAGCAGTGCCGGATATATAAGGCTACGCCATTCCAATTCTACCTTGCCGCATTCCATACACTCATAGCTCGACTGACGGCCAGTACACGAGCCGACATAGCCATCGGTGTTGCAGACGCCAACAGATCGGATAATATGGAGGATCTCTCCACAATGGGGTTCTTCTACAACCTCCTTCCGGTACGCTTTAGATACGACACAACAGACCCCTTCGACAAAGTCCTCGTCGCCACAAAGTCCCAAATGCGAAACGCCCTGCTACATTCCAAGGTTCCCTACGGTGTCGTCCTGGACCGTCTCGGCGTGGCCAGTGTAAAAGATCACGCACCGCTCTTCCAGGTAATGTTTGATTACAAACAGGGACAAGCGGAGAGTGGGAACATTGGAGAAGCACAAATCGTTGAGGTCTTGGCCGAACGTCTCCGAACACCCTACGATATCACGCTCGATATGTCGGATGACCCGACGAAAGCACCACTTCTTACTTTCAAGTTGCAGAAGTGTCTCTACAAAGAGGATGATGTGAGAGTTGTTATGGATTGTTTCGTTTCCCTCCTGTCTTGTGTTTCAATGGATGTTACGGTCGGCATTCAAGATATAATCTTGAATTCGGACTTGTAAATGTAGTTGTTTTATCTTCTGTTACAGTCTTTGTCAGTACTATAAAGAGGCGTAGCTACCTAAATCGCGCCAATTCATAACACAATCTGATGATAATGGTACTAGCTCCGGTCGGGATCAAACACATCTTGTCCCATAAGTGTCATCTGTGGTATCAAGACTGCATTTGCTCGTCCTGAATCATGTGTATCGTGTTGCTTTGACCTCTCCCTACTCTTGGTAGTTTCCCTCATCTTTTCCATTGCGCTTTCAATAAGGGTCCGAAAATCCAACAACGACACCTCCGTATGGGCCGACCAAAAAGCTATCCACATGATGCCACTACGACCCTCTCGCTGAACAGCAGACCGAACGAGTGAACAAGGAAATCCAGGAGCCCGACCTGTTCACACCGGTTCTACGCCCGACGTTATACCAAACGCTCGGTTGACTCCATCGCTCTTCCCACCTCCTGCATGTGCCAGGTGGGGAGCAGTATAAGCAAACAAACAACGCTGCTACATAACAAAGAATACAAGAACAGTCAATATAGATCAATCTCTTAATCCTGTTGGATACACCATCGCTGTAATCAATGGTCAAACTTCCACTCTCTCTGGCTTATTGATGATGCGCAACATCATCGCTCTAGCGACAATGATAATCAAACCATAAAGCCATCATGAGTATTGGCTTCATCGAAGTCGGCATATCACTCCGGTCTTTTATTTAGATAAATTTTTCCAAAGCTAATACTACTCAAAGTCTCGCTCGCACTCGCCTACCTGAAGCAATATCCATAGGATCTCCAGAATCATCAATATCCATAGGACTCACAGTCCCATCAATATCCATAGCATCTCCGAATAGGTTCCCCTCTTCCTTCGCCACTTCCCCGATCTCAAAATACAAACTCCAGCGACGATAACTTTGCGTACGCCACAGTCTGATCTTCCGAATAACTCGATCGCCGAAAAAATCTTTATGCTGAATTAAAAACATGGCAACGGCAGTCCCGTGCTTCGTACCTATCAACATTCTTCCCTCTTCGCTCTCGGAGTCAAACTCCGCACCATCAGGCCATTCGATTTTGACCTTCTCTATCAATTCCTCAAACAACTTTTTGACATCTGAAGTGACGATTTCCTGGATAAAGATGTGCGAAGGCGCTTGGATCAGCGCTGGTCCAGGATCCGAGAATCCATGGTATTTCTGCCCGTGGTACAAGTATAGCAAGAACCAGACGTCAGAAGGCCTGCTCAAGTCTGGGGCTGGGGGATCAGCAGATTTCACATTGACGTAGTGTTGCGGGGAGAACATTGTATCGACTACCATAGCCATGATTCCGCCTTTGCTGAAATGGCTCCTGTAATTTGCTTGCGATACGGCCTAGCAGACAGGTGTTTAGTCTTCCTTCTGATGGTTGAGTTAACAATCAACTCACTTTCCCCTTTACCCCATTCATAGTCCAATCCTTCGCATGATCGCATCCATGACTCGCCCACGCCGTACGTGTCTTTGGATACAAGCCCAATTTGTTCATGAAGTTGACGAGCTCCGGCTTGATCCCATAGCCCGAGCCATCACCTTCATCATATTGTGTAACCCATCCCCAGTCGTCGAAGGCTTTTGGGTCGTTGAATCGGCTTGTGACCGGGTCTCGGGGGCTCCACTTTGTTGATTTGGAAGCCCATTCCGCAGCTTCGTCTTTGGTCATTTTCATCAGACAGAGGAGATCACTTCCACTCGATACGGCTGTGTTCCAGGCCTCAGAGGGGCCAGCTCGAGGTTTTAGATTGTTGAAAGTATTGTGGATGGGGTCAATGGAAGGTATGGCCACTCTAGAACCGACAGCATTGGGTGATTTGGCGGACTTTCTGGTTTCGTTCGAAGAGTGGCGAAGCAGTACTCTTCTGTTGGTACTGTAGAGTGGACGATGGAGAACGAAAGAGACAAGAAGAACGATGAAGCAAAGAATCGCTGTATTCAGATATCTGCGCCCAGCCATTGGGAGACTGGAGATCGGATGCCTAGGATACCCTAGACACGAGTGCGATGGTTAATCCAAAGAAAGGTGCTTCGAAGCTGTAGTATTTTATTGTGCTTTCAGAGAGATTGCCTTAGACGGCAGTACAGACAGCAAGCAACAGCCGCCGTCTTTGTTGCTTGCTGTACTACAACCTGAAGCAATCTCTCTACAAACCGTACTAAAACTTGTAGGGGAGGCTGTGTGTCAGACAATGTAAGGGGGGAAATTCGAAAGTGTATATGGGAAAAAAAAGAGTATGGCATGGTAGCACCGCTTCTGCTAAAACCGATCAATCTTGATTAGTGCTACAAAGAAAAGATAAATTGCCTGGAGTTATCTGGAGGAAGCTCCGTTGTAGGTCTGGTAGGGTGGTGACGATCGCTAACAGATGCTTGGTAGCTTCTGGGATGATGAAGGTGAATGACTATAGCAAATACAGCAAGGTATCAACCACCCGTTGTGAAGAAGTACGCCTTACATATTTGCATATCAGTCGAACAAACAAAGAATCATAAGGATGGCCTTGCTGAGAAGTTCTTCTCACGCGTCTCTTATCTCTAACAGATATGGTCGTTGGAAGTACTGTAGAGCATGAAATAGTCTTGATCGAAGACTTAAAGGCATGGTAGTTTGCGAAGGAGAATCAAACAGCGAGACTAAATTATCTTCTCTGGCAAAGGAAAACCAAAGGCATTGCCAGAGGATGATATCCAGCCACGATGCGTTGACCGAACGGGTCAACGGGGTATAGGGCGGCGATCTACCCGACGCCAACTAATTCTTGCCCGCAGCCATGGTAGGCGACCTGTCTAGCGCTAGGCTGATAGCTACGTAAACGTCGCTGTGCCCACTACACGTCGTACAGTGCCGTAAGGAATCTATTCGTAGACACCTGTTATGCGAGATACAACGACCTGCTTGTGTTAAACCAATGCAAAGCAATCAACTACTCGCCTCCAACCCGCCATAGCATGGCAACCTCATCATCATCGAGCATATCTCCCAAAACCTTTGCGGCTTGGCTCCCAACTCCTTGATCTTTGCCTGATCCTCGTCCGTCAACTGACACTTCGTCCACGCCTCGAAATTTTCCTTCTGTCTTTCCTTGGTCTGCGTCTTGGGATGTGGAATGACACCGCGGTCCATGTTCCACTTTATACTTACCTGTGCAGGCGTGCAGCCACGAGCGGCAGCAATTTCCTTAAGAACGGGATTTTGCAACAATGGGGTGGCGCGACGGGCGCGCATGGCGTAGGAGGGGTTGGTGTTTCCAAGAGGCGCGTAGGCTGTTACCGTGATATTTTTGGCTTTGTGGTAATCTACGAAGGCTTGCTGTTGGAGGTAGGGATGGAGCTCGAATTGATGGACCTTGGGGATGATGGTTGCGGATGCGAGGAGATCGTCAAGTTGCGTCTGGTTGAAGTTTGAAATGCCGATGAAGCGTGTCAGTTTTCCTTCTCCAGCGTACTTTTCCATTTCTTTCCAGGTCTAAGTGGGCGTTAATGTATGGCTTTGTCTGATGGAAAATCTCCACTCACGGCAACGTAGTCATATGAGGACTTTCCCCCCGCCTGACCGATCGGGAAATGCATCAAAGTCATGTCGATGTAGTCAAGGCCTTTGATGATAAGCTTTGACCCGGTCTTCATTCACAGCAAAACGTACCCAACTCGTTGAGATTCGTCTGAATACCGCTTTTCACTTGGTCACCATGTCGGTTGCCCCAAATCTTCGACGTGATCCACAAATCACTTCTTTTCAATCCAGTCCTCTGAAGTCCAAGTTTGATACCCGGACCAATGTCTTTCTGGTTGTTGTACGCCGTTGCGCAGTCGAAGTGACGATATCCGGCCTCGATCGCGGACGCTACAGCCTCCGTGGTATTCCGCGAGAGATTCCAGGTTCCGAAGCCTAGTTTCGGGATCTCATTGTAGGGACCATTCTTCGGCGAGATATAGCTAACGTCTTGTGACGCAGCCAAAGCCGTGAAGGCGAGAAGGGACGCAATGTGAAACATTTTGCGTATATCAGAATTCAATCAAGTCTGGCGGCGGTCTTATGTTCTTAACTGCTCTTCAACCTATCCAAATCACAATTTCCCAAATACGCGTTTGTAATAGATGAACTTCCAGAATCCGCAACTCTTGACAGGGGGTATCAAGCGAGTGCGGAGGAACCCCAAGACTAGGTCTAGTAGCTAGCTATCAGTAGTCCTGGGTGAGTTAGATAAATAGTGATATCGGCTCTTCCGCAAGGAAATCGATTTGTGGTGATCTTGTACCTTCCGAGATAAACTCAAATATATGAAAGATCGGCATATCTGATTTGACAACTACCATAGTGCCTACTAGTCGAGTCAGGATCCACCCGAGATGTCACAGCTCCAACCCTCGAACGGGAGTAGTATGGGCGGAAGAGAATTTGTCCTACACCCAAGCCGTCCGTGTAGGTAACACCATGATCTGCTCGGGTCAGGGTATATATAGTGTCTCTCCATCTCTGCTGCCCGTTCTCCATCTTTTCGTTCGCCCGAATATCATCTGATCTGATGAGATCTCAATCCACCATCCGGGAGCGCCGTCTGCCGTCTTCGACCTGGATCGGCAGCGGTTGCGCCCATCCTGCATGCGTCAAGTTTTGCGATGCTATTTCATTGGATGCTTCCTGCAGGACACCCGAGATGGAGTAGAGGCCGCAAAGAGTGAGATGCAGCCCGAACATCTTTCGCCAAAGCTCATTCGCTCCAGCCCTACGGATGCCCGTTAGCCACTCCTCATGGCTTATCATCCACCAATGCTCAGAGAGATAATCTCTGTGGCTTACTTCCAACAATCAGGGGGGTGGCACCTCTGCGGCTCTCAAGTTGGCAGACCGGAGGAGGCAAGTCCGCGCTTTAAGATGGGTGACGGGACCGTTGCGCCCTCGTGCTGAATTGTGCTCAGCTCAAGTCGCATTATCAAGCATTCATCAATCCCATGCCGCCGAAAGGAGAGAGTAAGAAGAAAGCCGCCAGGGCACGCGCCCTTCGTCGTAAGAACGACAATCCATCGACGACTTCAGGAGCAGGCCCCGCGCAAAACACCAGAAGCGCCAGTCGGAGAATCGCGGAGGAACAAGTGCCAGCTTTTCCTAATGGGACGACTGTATCACCATCTCCAGCGCGACACGCTTACAGGGAAGTCCCCCCAAAGACTACAGTTAGGCCATGGTATTGGCGTCTCTTGCAGTAGGTGGACTTTCATGATACCATATTTGCTTTACCAATTCAGTGTCCCTCAGCCTCTCTAGAACTTGCGATATTTCCTGTAAATGTTGACGTTACCAAATCAGGATCGATATTAGTAGACTTCTGGCGACGTTGGGAATGCATCTTGCCAGAAATTTATCAATATCGATCTTAAGTTGCAGGGAATCAATTGGTCAAGATTTGTCGAGATTCAACCTATAGTAGACTAAATAGCATTGCTTAGTGTCGTGTCGAGACGAATCATCGCGGGGCCGAACGACCAACAGCCTGAATCTGGATTCCACGAACCTATTCATATCGAAGATGATGGCCGAGGGAACATTCGACAAGACCTAATTTCGGGCAAGACGCCTGCTGTGAGAGCAACGGACGGCGGAAACCTCTTCTACGAACCTTTGATTAGGACACCAGATGATCAAGAAAAGCCGGACCTCATTCGTGTGCTGATCGTTCACCCCGCCAAGAAAAAATCTGATCGTCTGGAGTGTAGCATCGAAATTTCCCTGCTTCCGCGCCTTCAAGACCTCGAGGATCCCAAAAATCAGAGGGCGCCAAATGAATTCGACGAGCTCTGGGCGTCTTTGGGAACATGTCATGGATATACAGCATTGTCTTATTCATGGGAAGGTCAGACACCAACGGAAAGCATTTACATCCGAGGCCCTCGTGGGGACTTAGTCCTCAATGTGACCAAGAACCTGAAAGCCGCCCTTCTGCAACTACGTGACCTCAACGGCGAATCGCGAACCTTTTGGGTGGACGCGGTCTGTATGAACCAAGACGACAGAGCCGAGAAGAGTCAGCAACTTCCTCTGATGCCCAGGATATATGGCCAAGCTGAACGGGTGTGCGTCTGGCTTGGCGAGCAAGATCCCGAGGACTCCCAAAAGATCGACACTGCTATGGCATTCAAGCTTATCAAGAAAATCATCAACTGGCAAGACTATGACACGGTGGTGGAGGAGCAGACGAAAGCCGAGGAATGGGAGGCTTTTCATGCCATGATGAATCGAAATTGGTTCAGCCGCCGTTGGATCGTTCAAGAGATAGTGCTGGCTGGTGCAGATAGCACAGAATTGTGGTGGGGCGATAGGAGTATTCCATGGACTGAATTTGCTCAGGCAGTCTCTTTATTTGAGGGCCTCAGAGAGCGTGTCAAAAAGATGTTTCACGAACACAAGAAGTACAAATACCACCCAGACATGTTTGGAGAAATCCAGGAGTTCAACGCCAGCCATCTGGTGCAAGTAACTGCCGCAATCGTCAGCAGGAGGGACGATGGCCGCGTTGTGCAGAAGCGAGAGACTCTCGAGTCTTTGATATCAACATTGACGCCTTTCAATACTGGTCAAGCTCATGACGTAGTTTACGCGGTGCTTTCTCTCGCAAAAGACGTGTCTGCGGGACCTCCGGCGACTATCAAAGCTGAACTCACTCCAAACGATTTGCCACCACATCTGCGAAAAGATTGCAAATTACACTGGCCTGGTCACGGCAGTAGCAGTAGCACTCTTTTGATGGCCTTTGGATTCGGGACATTCCTGACGTTAGCAACATTCTTTGTCTGGGTCTATACATTTGGCTCCTTGTACTTGAGCTTCAACGACATACTTGTATACATCGATCGTCTTGGAATCAACTACTGGCTCTACGTGTGTCTAGTTGTAGGAATTTTCAAGACTGCCGAGTGGATTCTCTTGGGCGCATTTCGATGGTTGATTCAAATCTTCCACGACGTCTTGGATTACATCACTTCGATACCCGGATCTCTACAAACTCGCAAGCGGCGAGAAATAGACGTCGACACCTTGAATGAGAGGAGAACCTCCACAGTCCAGAAAGTGACTTGCGACTGTTACCGCAAACTGCGCGTGCTAAACACCGTGGCGCGCCGCCTCAAAGTTGAGAAATTTCCGGTAGACTACACGAAAGGGTTTGACGCTGTGTGTGATGACTTGTACACATTTGTGACGGATCAGTCGATGTCGCTCGATCTGATCTGCCGTCCTTGGTCCCCTACCGCCCCCAGCCCTACCAACGGATCCAATGGTTACGAGAAATGGCTGCCGACTTGGGTCCGTACCTTGGACGACAGAGCATTCAAATCAGATGATCAGCACCATATCCAGAGAGTGAACGCAGACACTCTTGTTGGAGCACCGGGTATGTCTCCGTACCAGGCTTCTGGGAAATTCCGGAGTGGGTGGAAATTCGAACGGGATGGACCAACTCAGATACTTTCGGCCCGTGGATTTCAGTTGGATATCATCGATGATGTTTCTGATGCAGCACAGTCTGGCAGTCTTCCCAGGAGGTGGTTGGAGCGATATCGGAGACCACTTTCAGATGATTCGTCGTTGGAACCAGAGATCAAAAAGAAGGTCAGCAATGAGTTCTGGCGAACAATGATTGCAGGGAAGGGTCCCAACGGGCAGAACCCGCCTCTTTCGTACGAGCTTGTCTGCCAGAAACTGTTCGATTCCGAGATCGGCATCAATCTCCAGAACATGCGCGATCGAGCGTCACACAACGACGTGCTAAAGTCTTTCATCAACCGAGTGTTGTCGGTCATCACGAACCGCACTTTAGCGCGAACATCCAAACTTGGTAGATTAGCCTTGTTACCGTATGATACCAGAAAGGGTCACGTGATCTGCATTCTGTATGGTTGCAGCGTCCCTGTTGTTCTAGAAAAGACGAAAGACGAGACCTCAACTGGTGAAGACATATGGGAATTGGTTGGCGAATGCTACGTGTATGAGATGATGGCCGGAGAAGCGCTGGTAAAGAGAAGGGAGAAATTAAAGGATGATTTCGAGTTCTACAAAGAAAGGGTCTTCAAGATTCGATGATAGACTGCTCGCATAGTGGCTTCATCTATCCTTTAATTCTAAATCTAATTGACTCAGAATCAACATCAATAATTTTCTAGAGAGACAATTTCTTAACGTCGCCAGAAATTTATCGCTATTGCTCCTAGATTCGATAATAGACTGGCTGGATAGTAGCTTTGTTAAATTAGCGCTTCCTAGTCTCTAGATATATCGACATGTTCTTTCAATCTAAAGCTTACTAACCTAGGATCCATATCGATAAACTTCTAGCAAGACAATTTCTCAAGGTCGCTAGAATTTCATCGCTATTGATCCTAGATTTGGTAATAGACTATCTAAGAACCGAGGGAGGTCCCGCGTATAGATCTTTTATAAGTAAGAGTAACGCGTACTATATACCCGCTAAATATCCCAATATCTAGGGGTAAGCCGTTGGGCCGTAATTATCTAGCGGTATTATACCTAGCTATGAAGATTCTTACCTATTACTAGAGGGGTAAAGTAACCGGCGTAGAAGGCTTTTCCTATCCCTCTTAGTTAATTCGCGAGCTATATAGTAGATATTCTTCGTCGATTCAAGGCTCTCTAGAGATTAGCCTTTATAGACTATCTTAGTTAAAAGTAATACTAAAAGCTCGTTTAGTATTACCTCTTTAAGTTTTGGATAAAGGACTTACTAACTAGTCTAGAAATACTCGAGAATCTTCGGGATCGGTCTTTTATACTTTGGCTATAGCTTCTAAAGTTATTATTACTACCTCTATATTCGTAAAATAGATTTTACGATTTATAATCTTATCTTCTATATCTATCTTGACACGGAATATAGGAACGTAGGATTATAATAACCTTTGGGTATAGTAGTTATAAGGAACTCTAGTATATATACTCTATAGTCCCTCGTAGATTCTAAGAATAAGAATATATTACTACGTATATATATATATTCTATATCAAGTAGTAGCTCAAGACTTAATTCGTTATCAAACTAATACGAATCGATCTAGTCTTTTCGAACTCCCTTATAGTAGTTTATAATAATAATTTACGTCAATTTGCGAACCTCTCTACAAATTATAACTTATAGCTCTCTATAAATAATACTATAAGCTTTCTCCCTTCAAACGAATATCTTCGCGCTTCGAACCCCTCCGCGATTTAATTCTCGGCCATTCGAACCTTTCCGTAATCCGAAGTAGCTCGTATATCCTTGCCGAAGTAACTTGTATATCCTCGTCCTCTACCGAATTGGTAAGAACTACCAAAATACTACTTAGACCTAGTATCGTAGTATTTCAAACCCTCTCTCCTATTTACTTAATATTTTAAGCTTAGTAATCTTAACTTCCTCCTACTCCCCGCGCGTCAAGATTAGAAAGTCTATGTATAAAGGTTCTAAATGCCGCTCGTTTCTAATATTATCGCTCTTAGCTATTAACTCGTAGTCTATTACTGTCTATCTAACTAACCAATATATAATAAAATACTCGAGTAGGCTCTACCTTAGTTTCTTATACTCTACCCTCCGAACGGCCTAGCAAGGATATCTATACGAGTAGGTATAGTACTAAACTATCGATTATAGTCTATTAAGGTACCTCTCTATCTACTAAACTAGTTAATAAGTACTTCCTCGCTATAAGGTACTATCGATACTTTCCTTAAAGTACTCTAAGTAGTAGCTACCGTATATACGCTAGGTTCTAGCTCTTAGAGTAAGCTCTCTCTACCGCCTCTAAGGAGCGAGACTACCAAGGAGGTCCTACGCTCTTAATCGCCTCGCGCGTAGATACCTACAGCTATAGCCAACAACAGGTTTACTTAAGTATAGATAGATACTATCTTATAGATGATTGGCAATACGGTATAACAAGCTTTTTAGAATATACCTATACTAGCTCAAGGCCTAGCAGGTATACTAGGTCCTCTAGGACTACTAGGTCTAACTATAGTAGGTAGTAACAACAGCTTCTATAGTAATAAGATTAGCCTATTTGACCTGAACCTCGAAGCTAGTTATAGCGAAGGCGATATAGTATATTCTAGGAACAATACGTATATTCGTAAAGTATATATCTTTATCAACCGTATACGTGATACTACTACTATCTAAGACGACGAATTTATCTATAATAAGGTAGCAAGTTGCCTCTAAGAATCTACGCTTAAATAGTATACTACGTTACTTTTACAACTTGAAAAGGATAGCCTCCGCGCTAGTATATATATAGATAATTAGGCTACGGCCCTACTCTTACGCTTCAAAGAGCCGGATGGGATCGCGCTATAAAAGATAATAGATACTTGCTATACTTTAGAAAACGTAATAGCCCGTCTCGACGTAGCTCTATACGTATACGGTATTATTCGTAATATAGAATCTACGAACTTTGGTACCTAATTAGACTAACTCAAGATAGCTTAGAAGTATATTAATCCACTACTTACTAACAGCCAATACTAACCTACTAAGGGAATAACAACGAACGCCTTTATTTAGCTACTCGTAGAGGCACGAGAGGCTTGGGCGCAAATCGCTAAGTATTTTCTCGGACTTGAGAAAGTATACTCGAATAGGTCTAATCAATCGAGCTAGTCCTAGGCATTTAGCTACGGTTAATCCTTAAACAATTCCTTAGGTAGTAACCCTCGGTCTTAATCTTTTAAAGGTTAGTATAACTCTTAGTATTAGTCTAGCTACCGTGGCAATGGATCGCAGTTCAATTCGAACTAATATCCTCGCTTTACGTAGTATTAGTAGTAAAACCCTCGCTTAAATACTTACTATGATAATCAGGTAGCAAATAGTCCTATAATAAATACTCCGCAGATACCCGTAATACTCCTAGGTAGAGTTCCCCTCCAAATTACAAGTAGTAATACCTTCTATAGTACTAGCGGATCGAAGAACTTCGTAGGCTAGTCAAAAGATCAAGGTCAAGGTTATAGTCTATTACGACTATTTTAGTTAGCGTTTAATACTAAGATATAGGTATTAGTCGAGGAAGCTTACCACGCTAGCCTAGAGAAGAGTACTAGCTAAGAATTAGAATATAGCTTGGAGATAGATGGATAGGAGGACTTATAGGATAAGGCTAATAAGGCCGCGGGTTACTTTATAGATATCTAATTTACTAGTACGGTTAATCATCCGCTAACGCGCCGTTTTAACTATCGTAAATGTACGCAAAAATTCTTATCTAATAACGACCTATAGAAGTATCTTGATATTTAGTATAGAGCCGCGAGGTAATACTACTAGATAGTCTAGACGAGAATTATTAAGCTTGAATCTTAGGCCTATATTTAGGAACAAGTATATATAGCTCTACTACCGAACCTATCTATAGGACAGGTCTTGCTCGATCTCCTTCTAGTAGAGTCTAACGTCCCGAAGACAGTTACTAACGGCTAAGGGTTTCGCAATTAGTACTACTCTACCTTCTACGCTACTCTACGGAAGGAAGGAGAGATATTAGAAATCACGGCTAATTCTAGATATACGGCTACAACTATTAATAGGGAGTTTCTACGAGTATATATAGCCTCTGCTATTAAGCTCCCTATAGTATAATCCGTAATATTGCGCGGGATCTTGAAGGATTCTATTACCTATTCTATATTTACTAACGTCATACTATTTATCCCTAGTATTATCTAGGGTACTCCTAAGATTGCCACGGTCTAGTTCGAGGTACGAATAGTTCCCGAGCTTCGAGCCGGACTACTTCTTAGATCGGACGTACTTAGTCCTTACTATATAACTATTAATTATAATTAATAAAGACTTAGGATAGCAGCCTATCAAGGCTTAGAAGCGCCGCTTCAGGTTCTCGCAAAAGATTATTTACGTATAAAGAGAGTAGTAAAGTCTTGTAATTGTACTACTCTGCCTCTAAGGTTGGTAACCGCCGTAGCAGTATTAGTTTGTAATTGTAAGCGACTACTAAGAGACCGCGATTACTACTTCACGCTAGACTATTGAACCTAGAGTATAGGAGCGTATTACTATATTATAGAGGCCGATATCAGCTTCGTACAAGTATATAATAATAGCCCCTATTCCGTTCAACTCCCTACTAAGAGCCGCCTTGGGTAGCTTTACAAGTATAATAAAGAGGGTACCTATCTAGTCTTAGAGAATTAGTTCAACCTAGCGCGTTACCGTAATTATACGCTCAGCTAGCTAGCCGATAGTATAATAGGCTCTACGTTATAGTCCGTCCTCGGGGATACTTTTAACCTTAAGGTAAAAAACGTATAAGCTCGGCCGCCGCTAGATAGTCTAAGCGTAATACGTCTCTAGTAGTAGTATTAGTATTAGGTAACTAGTATTATTCCGAATATCTACTATATATCTTTATAGAGTCGAATAATAGGGTACTTATATTACCTCAAAGACTCTCTAAGTATTAGCTAGTAGACGAACTAAAGCACTTCGAATACTTATTATAGTTTAGAGTCACGGTATATACTAAGAATAACGAATAAGCGCGTACTTACTAGCAACTTTTATTATAATATCCTTTACTATTTACCAATAATAGCAAAGTAGCGGATATTTCCCTAGAGTAGTATATATATATATACTACTTACCAATAATTAGAATACTTCTAGAGCCAAACTAGTATACCGCGTATATCCCCTCGGTACTAAGAAAAAGGCGCTAGTAGACAATCTTTTTGATAGCCTATACAGGACTACTAAGATAGAATAGAACAAGGAATTGACCCCGTTTGGAGCCCCGGTATTTATAGTATAGAAATCGGTCCTAGGTCCTAATAGGGTCCCAATATACAAGGGTCGCGTAGTAGTAGATATCCGAGACTTGAATAAGGTATCGATAACGGACGTATACCCTCTACCTCTATAGATAGATATCACGGCAGCTATTGTAGGTTGTATATATATTACTATTATTAATATACTCGGCTTTTTTCATTAGTAGCTAGTAGCCCTAGAGGACTACTATAAGCTTATAGTTATATTATATCGCAGTTAAGAGCGCTATTGTATAGCCCTAATAGGATATAAGAACTTACCTCTATATACTTAAAGATAGATTGACGGGATCTTATACCTATTTTAGAAGTTTGCCCGAGTATATATAGATAATATCGTTATATTTAGCCATTCCTTTGAGAAATATATTGCCTACCTAGATTAGGTATTTGGCGTGCTTATAAATAGGTAGATTACTATTAATAGTACTAAATCATTTATTAGATATCCTACTATTGTCTTACTTAGGCAACGAGTAGACGGCTTCGGCCTAACTACTACTAAGGAGAAGCTTAAGGCAATCCGAGATATCAACTTTCTAGATAATCTATAACGACTCGAGTATTACCTCGGACTTACTAGATAGCTATATAAATTTGTTCCTAAATATGCGATAATCGTAGAGCTACTCTAATAGAGAAAAACGCTTGGTCTTAAGCGAGTACCTACGGTACAAGGTAATACTAGGGATCACTTTGTACGAAGCGCTACTATCGAGAGAACCCTAGAACTTCTAGATACGTTCAATACCTTATAGCAAGCTTTTTCCAAGGATACTATTTTAGTATATTTCGATCTAGCCTGTTAATTATATATTGATGTAGATAGCTCTAAAAAGAAGGGAGTAGGCGTAATGGTATACTATTATAAGAGAGATCCGACAAGGAGTAATAAGATTAAACAAGGTAATATCTAGCCTATCTATTTCCTTAGTCGTATACTCTCAGCCGTAGAACTAAACTATTAGCCTATAGAACTCGAGATAGCTAGAATTATATAGGCTATTACGAAGGTCCGCTATATAATTAATATAGTCGCGGACAAGACAATTATTTTCATAGACTATTTAGCTACGACCTCTATCGTATATTAGACGTCGCTTAGGTCCACGTCAACAGATAAAATAAATATACGCCTCGTACGAGTATCCTAGTACCTATTCTAGTTCGCCCTTAATATTAGGTACAAGCCTAGTAAATAGTATATCGTACTAGATACGCTATCTCGACTTACCTCGCGACACCCCTTATATAGGCGTAGCCTCGATAAAATCATTACTAATAGTATTGATACGGTCCTCCCTAATACCGAAATAGTTTACGCCTATACAAGTACCTTTGCGGAGATATCTATAGATTTCAAGGATCGCTTAAAGAGTGCGTACCAAGGTAATAAGTTCTAGTCCGAGAGACTCGCTACGCTATAAGAGGAACCCGTACTAGGTAGCCAATTTATATTATATAATAAACTAGTCTAGTAAATCAACTCCCTAGATAGACATCTACGCCTTGTTATACCAAAGGATTTGTATAGGGAGATCTTTATACTAGTATTAGTTCAACTATATATAGATCTTAGTAATATAAGTCAATTGACTCGTAGAAGGGGGAGTAAACCAAGGTATTTCTTGTCTATAAAGTATAATAGTTGATTGATTCACTTAGCAACTAGAGTTGCTACGGTTATAT